>JAPDSC010006560.1:30069-43401 GCA_026290005.1 Latrodectus geometricus
ATATATATATATATATATATATATAATGTAAAGCAATAAATACAATGTATAAAAAAAGCAAATACAACATTAATTAAATAAGTATAATAGGCAATCATACTAGCACAAAAGCACCTATTGTGTGAAATGCCGATATAAATTATAAGTAACATATATTTAATAGATAAAGATAAAACAAAGGAGAAACTATACAATTTAATATCAATAAGACAAAACGAGGAAAAAATCAAGAAAAACAATGTAATATAATATAATTAAGGAAAGAGCATAGGGACCACGTCTTCATCAGGAGGGAGATGGTCAGCTATGCAAAACAGACATCCTTTTTGGTCCCTATGTATATGTATAATAGATGAAGTATTAGTTTTTGTGAAGAATGATTGATTATTTGAATTAATTATAGCATATCATAAAAATAATTACATTTTTTAGTTAAATTACTTTTTATCTAGTTAATTGCATAAACATAAATTTTTCCTTGTTTCTCAATATGAAATGAAAACGAATTTACGTCATTAAAAACATAAAACAAATTTAAGTATACATTATTTTTATAGGCAAATTTATCTTAATATTAAACTTAAATGCTTTAAGAAGTGAATTTTTTGTTTTGCACATTTTTAAAATAAATACTCGCTCTCATGCAGCATGTATAAAAATTAGAACCCTATGAATATTTTGCATACCCAATTTAAAAATTTATACTGAAGCTTAAACATAAATATATAAATATTTGAATTTATTCAAAAGTTTGAATGTTGAATTGAGTACAAAATACTACTTTAAATAATAATGGTTGGAATCCAAGTCATATGTATCATTTCTTTATCCTTCAACAGACCTATTCTACACTTTTAATGTAATTTAAACATTAATATGTTAATCATAGATATATTTTATTATGTAAATCAATCATGTCTCTCACACAAATGTTGAAAACCATTATTAGATGAATGTCGTTTTTAACATAACCATCGAAGCATAAGGTATGCAGTTAATAAAATAATGTAATAAAGATTTTTGAAACTGTTTCTGATTCCTTACTTTTTTTGAAATTTTGCAGTTTCGAAGGAATATACTCAAGAGAATCAAAGATAGAAACTAAAAGTCTTTAAAAATATCAGTAAAATTTCCACGTTTAGAAGAAAATGTTGGTAAAACTAACAAAATTAAAAGAAAGAAGAAATTAGTGATAGCGGTAACATGAGAATCTAAAAACAGAAATCATTGATTAATAAATGCATTGTTAAAGAAACTTTATGTTTTATTTTTCTTTACAACATCAATTTTCCTCTCCAGTAAAACTCTTAAAAATAGTTTTTTTTATCAATTATTCACAGAGGAGAAGCGAAATAGTTTATGATTTTACTAATTCAAATTTCCTTCCAATTTGTTATGATTTGCCAAAGTTTTTTTTTTTTTCCCCGATGAGAGCGCTCAGTGAATTTCAAACAGTGCCGATAATGTAAAATAATTTTGTGAATGCATATTTAAGCATAAAAATATATTTTTTAATTTTTATTTAAAAAAAGTGTAACTTATGTTTAAATTCATATCATTTGGAACACTCCAATTCGTGTTTTAATTTGCTGCCATCTTAATAGAATTTTTAAAAAACTAAAAGCTGTGATATTAGTGAAATATTTTAAATGAAACTTACAAAAACATAAAGGAAATGTTTAACAAAATTTATAATACTGATATACTCTATTCTATTCATAGGTACCTTAATCCTCATGCTCGAGTAGATTGTTTCGCAATAAAGAGCTACTCTTTCAGAAAATTTCAATTTATTCTTTTGTTATGATTTTTGTAAAAATATATTTAGTGAAAAGCTCAAATTTTATTTATTCAATGGAAGTTGAATCTAGAATGCATTTAAATATGTTTTGGTTTTTCAAGTTTACAGGATCAAATGTATAAAAAATCCATTGAAAAAAAGAAAGAGATTGAAACTCATTAACAGCATTAAACATCAAACAAACTATTAGGGGGAGATTCAGGTTTGAAATCGCACACATTTAATAGAGGAAAATGCATTCCATAAAATAAATCATTGAAGGTTTTGCTCCACTAAAAGTCAATATTTCGCTTAAAATTACACAGGTTTAAAAATTATTTCACTTATGTTACAAAATATAAGACAATACACTGAAGTGTCATTTAATTGGGGTTAGCAAGGGCTATGCAAATTGTGTAGCACTGGTCGACTTTTGTACGCAAGTGAGGGTGCGGTGGTAACTGCATATGTAGCGCGTACTGTGGTTGTTATGAATTAGTTATTAGAATTGCCAATATAGGTAAACTGCCTGATTTAGACCACAGACACTCATATGTAGACCTTTGTGATAACGAACGTACTGATCAGTTGGCGAGAGAGGGTTCTTCCCTTCCAGCCCCTCCAAACATGGGCCTCACTTATTCTGAAATATTTTCTGTCCACAAAACTAATGTCAATAAAGCTTGGCTTGTCCTTCCGGAACACAATTGGTATCCCCGTAAGCATCCCGAAGGGGAACAACATGAGCAATTCAATTTCTGAAATCGTCTGACAGCTAGTATTTTCAAAGTCGATATAGTCAAGAGTATATATAGATAATGAACAAAAAAATTAGCAATCAAACTGCAAAGGACAATTAACCTTGACAGTGTACAATGTTAGACGTCTCATGCGTATAGTACTTAGCCAGTGAAGCCTAACATTAACTGAAATTACCACCAGTTGAATGACAATGCCAGTCATATAGTCAGTAACGGACTGTGCAATACTCACTTGAACTACAAGACTAATTACCATTGCTCAATGCTCACCGTCGGGCTACAAGTGTTGCCTGGGCTAGAGACCACAGAGAATGGAGTGTAGAGACCTGGTAACGAGTAGCATGAAGTGATGAGTCTCGATCCTGACTACTTAACTGAGAGGCTAACTGGAGGCTGAGAATATTGCGTCAGGTTCATGAAGCCATGGATATTGCATGCCAGGTTGGAAATGTACAAGGGCATGGTGCCTCAGTCATGATCTGGGGTGTTTATTCGTGGTTGTGTTTTGGATCTTTAGTAATTGTGCCAAGCTCCCTTAAAGCAATTCGGTAAGTTGCTGAGGAATCATCTCTATTCGGTTATTATGTTCTGTTATCTTCAAGGTATAGGATTTTTCTTGCAAAACAACTAATTCTCACAGATCTAGGTTGGTGTTTGGATGCGCATTCCTCTGATTTTTCTGCCAGAAATTGTCCACCTAGAAGCCCTTATTTAAATTCTATTAAGTATATTTGATATAATTTAAAACAAGACATTGAAGACCATCACACAGCACCAACAAACCTTACAGAATTATGGATATCTTTAGCCAATATTTGGTAAGTCATTCCCTCGTAGAACGGTTCAAGAGACTTATTGAGTTTACGTCTCGTTGTGTGGCAGCCATTATCAATGCCAGAGTTACTAAGCCGGTGGTCCTAATTCGGTGGCATTTCAGTGTAATTAAGAATGAAATAGTGAACATTATATTATAGCTTCAATGCGGTATTTGCAAAATTTGACCATAGTATAAGTAACGACTTGAAATAGTACCAGTTAATGAGATATGAAAGGCATACAAAATCATTTTCAGCAGACAAAGTCATTGGCCACTGTGACTGAAGGATCTATAAAAAATAGATTCTTGATGTGTTTCAAAAAGTTAACGGTTATGACTTTTGGAAAGTTATTATATTCAAAGATTAACAGAAAGAAAAAGCTGAATTTCTTTTAAATTGTGACTTAAATGTTTATTGTCTGCATAATAATTTAAATTTCAAAAAGTTCCCCAAATACTTAATTAGTGAATGTAATTTATGAAATATAACAATGGATTGATTAATAGTTAGTCAAATAATAAATTCATACTTTTTTTCTAATGTTAGAATAAGTTTATTTTTTAAATAATTCTTCTTCTTTCTTCACTCTTCTTCTATTTTTTAAAATATCAGTCTTCTATTTTTTGATTTATTAAAAACAATATATTTGATCTAAATTGCGCTTCTTAAAGGTTAACATTTCATCAACGTTGTTAAATCGTTTAATCAATAATAGCGATTACTTATGTTGTTGTTGTTAATGACACTTGGCGACGCCAAGCCCGTCCGTCACAGAAACTAGGCGAATAAAGTCAAAGAGGGAACGTTTTTTTTTTTTTTTTTTTTTTTTTTTTTTTTTTTTTTTTAAATAGAGCACCCTTCGAAGGTGGAAGTACGACTTTAGGCTCAAAGATGGCAGCACCACCTGAAACTTCCAATTTAGAGATTGAAACCAGTGAAGCTCCAAAGCCTGGCTCCAACCACCCCCAGAGGTATTAATTTGTTATGGGAACCTGGAGGACATTGCGACCCGACGGATTTAACGTGCCCCAGTCGCCATCAGTGAACACGACGGATCTTCAGCTAAGCCGTGATTCGAACTCACCACCTTTTGGTAACGAGAACGATGCCCCAACCGACCAGGCCACCGCCGCCCGCGATTACTTATTACTTATATAGATGCTTTGAGTGCTTAGTTTATTCTATATTTATTACTAAGAAAATCATCTCAAATTATTTTTAAAGATTACATTTACTTTGATATTCATATTAAAAAACCATCATTCTTTTCTCAAGTGTTATTATAAAGTATTTTAATAATTTATGGTTTTTATAACAATGGAGCATAAAAATATTATAATTAATTCGAATAGAAAATAAAAATTGAAATTCATTAAATATATTTTCCAATACAAGAGAAAATGCAATACAATTTCAAAAAATATATTTTAATTTTTTGTAATCTCTCTCTTAAAAAATAAAATCTTAAAATCACATGAAAAGATATTCAAATTATAATCACCAATGAAGGTTTTATTAGATTTATATTTTAATCATCAATAACCATTTTCAATGCAATAAATATTTATTTAATATTATCAGTTAATATTTATCATCAAATATTTTCAGGGTTGTAAATATTTGTGCTTGGCCAGACAGTATCATAGAAAATTTTAAAAAGTTCTGAAATTTTCTGACGCAATAATTCACTAAATGATTAATGTCATTCTATTTATAAACACTCTGGTGTAACATTAGAATCAAATTAACTGTATATTCTTTCCAAAGTTTTTTAAAACAATCAATTATAATAGTTAACAATCCATTACAAATGTTTTGGGAAAACCCATTTACAACAACAATTTTGCTTCAATAATTTATTATAATAGTTGCTCTCTATGGTAGTAATTTTCTGAAAGTAATTTGTAATATTTTCAGAATTTATAATAAGTTCGTATACTTTTGTTAAAGTTTTAATTGCTAAAAGAATGAACTGTGTTAATAAGTGTTTTTTTGTGTTATGAGAGATAAAAAAATTAAACAGAACAGTGGGTAACTCTAATTATTAATTCATAAAAAATACATGTATTTAGAATTATGCATTTAATAATTTTATTTTCTCATGTGTACTCTATTATAAGAAAAAAGAAAAATTGATGGTTTCATTTAGGCCGTATTGTCTATTTATATCACAGTAATTATATTGGTGTTTAAATTATATTGAAATATATATTTACTTTGCATAAAACAAATAATTCTTACGAAATCACTGTTATTCACACACAGACTACTTTATAATAAAATTTGCATAATGCTTGAAGATTTTTTATGTTTTAAATATACAAAAAGTACTAAATATTCCTTGAAAATTATAAAACATTCATTATTCTCATAAGAAATAACTTAAACGATATTCGAATTCTTAGGATTTGTTTAGTTTAAATTCCTTTATTAATTGTAATTATAAATTATCTAACAAACGAAAGATGTTTTTATATTGAATAAACTTCTAGAAATAATCAGTACACATCCATATGATAATGATGTTAATTATAATTATATCCACAATTTACTATTTACATTTGCCATTGAAAAATATATAATGGTTTTAATCTAAAAATTATGACGTTTGTTGTATAAAACAGGAAAATAAATAATGAGTTTACTAGGAGGATAATTACAATGAATTTACTTCATATTAATCAATTTTTGTAACTAATTTTATAATATAATGACAATATAATGAATTTTTCGATATTTAATTTTTTCAAAAATTGCAATTTTAAGTAAAATGCATTATAAAATCAAATTGCTATTTTTATTCAGAAAAAACTTATATAATATTCTTTGTAAAAAATAATAGATAAATAAATAATAAGAATTTCTTTCATAATTTGGAAATTGTGAAAAAAAGGTTTAAGCATTTATTGTTGTTGTTGTTTCTCATGAAACATAGCAACGCCAAGCCCGCTCGTCAGAGAATAGGTTAACCCCTTATGCTTTCAATTAATGGAATGTTTAAAGTACTCTTGAGGTAACTTAAACATTGGTAAACATTCCTTAAATTTTGTTCTCCTTTTGAAAAATAGTACATCAAAAAGAAAACTAGAATTTAATTTTGTTTTTATTTGCAATTTCACTAAAACATAAGTGTATAATTTAAAATAAAAAATTTACATTCATTTCTTTCTTTTTAAATGTCACAGGAAGAGAATGTATAGTTTCAAAAAAGAGAAAAAAAATTTATTTTTAAAATCAAACATTTTTAAAACGATCTGAGTCAATACAGAGATATAAAAAGACTTCTTATTTTGATAATATATAATCTATAAAACTATCCATTTTTTTATTTGACATGAAATCTATCAAGTATTAATTTTAAAAAACTTTGAAAGTTGCATTTCACAACGAATTTGCTTTTGTTTTACTGAAAGATATTCTTTTAGTTTCAATTTAAGTGAAATACATTTTTAATAGGTGATTATTTTACTTTTAAGCAAAAATAATGTGCCTTAGTTAAGATTATGAGTTAAAATTAAATTATTCTTGACTACCGTTACGTAAGTTTAAAATAAAATTAATTATTCTATATTGTAATTAACATTATCCTCAATCAATTTTATTTATTTTTTTCTAAAAGCCAATTAATAAAAATATAAAGCTCTTCAGAACGAAATTTTGGTATAAGTTAAACTGATTTTAACTTTTTAACTATTTGAACTTTTTTAAATGTAGCTTCATTGTAAAATAATGAAGACATAAATTTATTTGTTTTCATTAAGAGTAACCTATTTGATATATTGAAAAGAATACTTCTTGTAATTTGATTTAATGCTTTCAATTATATTTTACAAAATTTATTTGTTCTTGTTTTGTTTGTGTGTAAAGTGGGTTATTTTCTTTTTTTTTAAAGGTAGAGTGCCAAACAGGAGCTGCTGAAATACAGCTGGGAATATAAGTGCGCTGCTTCACTTTTCCAACTGAACCATACTTTGGTGAGGAGTCCGACTTCCTCAGTACACACATGCCATAGGTACAGGTTAATAGGGTAGGCAACCCTTCATACTCCATTCATACAAGGAAAGGACAAAGACAGGAAAGAGAGAAAAAGAAAGTACATCCATGCATAAACCGGGATTCGAACCCATGATCCCTCTCTCCGCTGTCAGGCATGCTGGCTACTAGACAGAGTGGGCAGCTGTGTGTAATGTGAGGAGTCTTAATGATTTTTCTTCGAAATTAGAATTTTAAGAAAGTATTTAAAAAATTGCAAATACATTGTTAGGATATAAGTATTTAAAGAAGAAAAAATTGCATAAAATTTTCTAAAGCATTATAATAATAAAACACATAAGACAAATTTATAAGAAAACAATAAGTTTAGTTACAAATCATAAGGTATGTACAACTCTAGACCAAAAATGTATGAATTTCTAATTAAAGATTATTTCGTTACAACATGTACAAAATTTTTGTATTTGACAAACTATTACAATAGTATTTTCTACTATAGTTCAAACGAAATTTTCATTTTTTATTTACATTAAAAATTATTTCTTTTAATTACTAAGCATAATATTTTTGCTAGATACTAAAAACCACAGTTTATCATGAATAAAATGTTATTATACCATCGATTCAATTATGTTTTAATTACTTATAAACTTAAATTAAATTAAATAAAATTTTATTTAATATAAATAGAAACACACTATATCTCTTAAGAAAATATTAATTCCTTTCTTGAGATATAAACTATGACGTTTTTTATTTATTTTCATTTTGTCTGTAAATTATTTTACCAAAATAAAATGTTTTATCTTAAAAGATGATTAACAAAATTTTTAATTTTATTATAATTTCTTTCCGACATGAGAACTAAGTTGCAAAACAAATTTTTGTTGTTTAAATTATATCTAGCAGCTCCGTAATTTAACTATACAATTTAAATTAAACAGCAGCAATTTTGTCAAATTTTAATTCATTCAGCAATCACTTTTAAAATGCCGGCTGAGTTTTATTATTTTGAAGCGCCATCAATTCATTGAAATTGCGAAGATTTATAGTCATAACTTCAATGTTTATCTTATTTTAGAGAGAGAGATTAATAAGAGTTAAAATTTTATATATATTCTAGTATTCCTCAAATTTATTTAATTCGGTTCTTAAGTATATTAAATATTTTTATTGATTGCACTTCTATATATGATTTACACTCACTCTAGTTAGACTCTAAGCATTGCTAATTAGACTTAAGACTCTAATTAGATTACATACTGTAATTGGAAGAATGTAAATTATGTTATAAAGTGTCAAATGTTAAATGTGTTTGTAAACTTTGAATTGCAAATTGTAATTAACTAAACAGAACCCGTGAAAAATTTTCATTATAAAAATATTAATTTTAATATATATAGGTATGTAACACTATTATACCTAATATATAGGAATTATAATATATATAGTGTTCCAATCTTTTCCTAAATTGTTATTTGAAACAGTATATATTATTTTTTATCTCGGAAAAAGACGACATAACTACTTAATTTGCATTTGTTGTCAAAAATATAATTAAAATGAAATTATATTGTACATATATTACTATATAATAACAATACATGTAAAATAAAATTTTCCATTGATTCACTCTGATATTAGCAATCTTTTAAAATTATATATATTAAAGTATTGAAAATTGAAATATGCAATAGTTTTGATGCATCATTTCTTAAAATTAAACTCATGAGATAACTCCAATTTAAAGTCAATGCTTATAAATTATATTTCTTATGAATGTAATAATATATTTTCAGTTAAAATATTTTTCACTTGCTAATTTAAAGATACAATCATAACAAAATTAAAAATTGTAGAAAATAATATACAACTTATTTAAGTATATATATGAAAATTTTATTATATTAATTATTTGTGTTAAATCTATAATGAAAATGTAGATTTAACTAATAAGATATTTTTAAATAAATATTTTTATTAAATTTTGCTAAATACTTTAATTAATTACTACTATTAATGTGTAAGCTTAAATAATTAAATTAAACTATTAAGCAGAAATTTAAGCTTGATTTTAATTTTATTTTGATTTTCTGATAAATATTCTTCAATATGTATGATTTTTGTAAATCTGAATATTCTTTTATGTGTTTTGTTCATTTTTATATAAATAACCATAATTTTAAACAAAAATGAAATTTATTTTTTATAGTTAAATATAAAACTAAAAGTTAGTTTTTAATTTGCATTATTTACTTGATTATGAATCCATATAAAACAACAATTTCTAAAAAATATTTCTTTCACTGTATTACAGATACCTGTAAATCTCTAAAATTACAAGCCTAAAAATGATTTCTTTATTCAAAATATATTAGATACCTTTGGATAAGAAACTATTTTCTCTACTTTTATTATAATTATTTTCAAAGGAATATTAATTTTTCTATTTAGCTTATTTAGGTAATAAATATAAAAATAGTTATAAATAAATTTTTATGACAAACAAAAATAATTAATAACGGCTTAGGCACAACACTCTAATACGGTTTTAGTATTTTTGGAAAAAAGTAATTCAGAAACAAAAGTATTAGGAATATGAGTCGCGTGTTTCGATTGGATTTTTGTTAACTAATCTTATAAGACTTTATATTTCAAAATTGTTGTAAAAGTATCATAAATAATTATTATAATTATTTTAAATGTATAATAATTTTAAAATTATTTTAGGAATATATATATTACGTTTTACCAAGCTTCTACCTTGAATGGCATAATTTTGTCATATTTTTAAATTGACATTTTTTAATGAAATCATCACAACATCTACTATATAATTACCTAATTAAAGCTTAAATCCTAATAAAAAGATAATTAAAAAAGATAATTACCTAATTGCAGCTAATTTCAGCGGAAATATGTTTAATCATCAGAAAACACTACCAAATTTAAATTATGAGTAATGTCATACTTTAACTTAACTTAATTAAGTTTAAAAATTTCATTTCAATTATAGTGTTGGAAACAGCTATTTGTCATAAATCAAATTAACTATTTCTGAAATATCATGAAAAACTAAGAAAGGTGTAAGCATTTGACTGTATTCATTTATTGTTATTTTCAATTACTTTATAAATATTTATGTCTGTTTTTATAATGAGTAGTTAAATTGCTGAATTTGTTTTTGTTCAAATTAGAGACAAAAGATTCAGTTATGAAATATTAATGAATGATAATATTACTCTTTCGGAAAAAAAATTCAGGTATGGAATATTACTGAATTAATAAAGCTATGAATGATAACAATAATCTTTCACGTAGTCTTGAGAAGTTTCATAGAGTCAAAAGTGATACGAATGTTGACGAAAAGGCTGATGCTTATGATTGACAACGTCTATCACATTACTGCCACAATGGTGAACGACATGCTTCATAGAAAACATATCAATAATTTCTGTAAGGCTAAATGTTTGATTTTGTACCTAAGACATTCTTGATAGTCGTGATTGTAGTCTGTTTCATTTAAATTAGGAGTGCGGATTTTTCGGAAAAGTTTCTGCTACATATTTCTTCCTACAAGATTAAAATGGATATTCTAGCCTTTTGACTTTCAATTACAAATATTGACGAATATACTAATTTCCTTTGAATAAAATTAACTCTATTATCAAATGCATCAAATGTTTTTTTGATTTGAATGTTACATTTAATAGTAATATTTAAAACGCGTACTGTGTAAAATACATGAATATTTTTTTATAATTAAATTTGAGAAAGTAGAATAAATATTACTTAAAAAGGTAAGGAATAACGTGATTTTGGATATAAAGGCAATGGTTTCATTTTTAGGGGTTGATGTATAAGTACTGAAAGGTATTAAAAAAGAAAATTGAATAATGAAGAAGAAATAAAATTTTATTCGCGCTGCTAGTCAGTTAGGAAAATAATAAAACTTTTTTTTCAAATCATACAAAGTAAATAAGAAGTTTATTTACCTGATAAATACATGTATTTCAATAAAAAAAATCAGTTCTGATTACTTTCTGGATACTTTCGTGATCAACAGCAATTTGCAACCTAGAACACATGATATAAATTAGATTCACGATACAAAACTGGTGAATTTCCTGTTTTTCCTCTGAAAAAGACCATCCTAACTGATCACTTATTTCTAAAAATAATAAACTACTACCAAACTTTTTTTCTTGAATATCTACATATGTTTTATCGGATTCCTATTACGAAAATATTTTGATTAATTCCTTCGAAAAATTACTTTTCTTAGAAAAATGTCCACCAAATGAGGATGGTGTGGCGTGGCATCAAAACGGAAGATTTTTAAGATAATTAAATATTTGTTCTACTTATCGAATACTTTCCAGATAATAATCTGCATATTTTTTTAATTCTTTTAACAAAATAAGACTCATTCATGAAAAACACGTTTCTTCCATTTTCTCATTCCTATTTTAGGCAGTCATATGCCTTCTTTCAACAGAAGTTAGGATTTTGAGATGCCTTACTAACATATAGACGGACATGAGGAAGTCAGTTTAGAACATATTAATTGAAACTCCCACACCAGTATTGTTTTGAAAGTACTGTATCAATAAAAAAATGTGGGACCTTCTGATTATCAGTATTAAATACCAATGTTTCCACTGCAGTATTTTGAGATTGCTCAGTTTCTAGGCATACAATGACTCTTTAAAGGAACTATTGCTTCAGTTAAGATATGTTAATAAAATATCATATTCATAGTTGTAAATGTTCGACACCTGAAGTTGATCAAACACTTGACACATGAAATTGTTTTTAATTTATTTATGCCACGGAATGCTGCTGGATATTTTCCACTCCTTATATAAAAACAGTGATATATACAACACATAAAAAAAAACATTACAAGAATCAAATTTTGTAAACTATAAGAATTTTTCTTATAATTTCTAATTTTTCATTACATTTTTTCTTGTAAGATTATTTTGTCCTGAAATCTGATTGCTTGGGTAAAAGAAATTATATATACCCAATCATCATTGTATTGTTCACTAAATAATATATATATATATAATTATTATTATAGTTAAATATTATACTAAATAGTTATTATAATCATTTCATTTATTTTTCTCTTTTAAAGATAATTAAGAAAAATTCTAACAACAAAAGCATAAACAAAAAATGACTACGATATCAATTAATATGAAAGTATCTATAAGAATAATAATATCAAGTGAAAGGAAAAAGCTCTTAGGCAATTACGAGATTTTTATGCCAGTAATAATATTTTTTATCAATCATCTTTTTTGTGTTTGAAGAATTTTGGAATTGGCAAAACATTTTTCTGTCATTAATTATTCTAAACAAAATATCGATTGATTTTAATTACAGATTCATTCTTCATGTTAAAGCTTGCTTAATACTTGCATCATTTTCTTGTATCTATCTAACAGAAATGAGAATTTTACGATGCTTGGGGAATACAAAATAATCTCGAATGAACATTTTAACTCCAGAATGTATTTTCTGCAACCTTCTTTTCAAGAAGTTATCCATTAAGATGAATTCAAAAATTTTAGAATATTTAATTAAGGATTTCACTTTGCCTCCCTTTTATTAAGATTTGCGCTCATTTTAAGATAGGAAAAGTGCTACCTTGAGCACGTAAATACTATTAGGAAGAAAATGTTTCAAGCATAACTTGTAACACTGGGGAGTTTTATTAATGAGTTAACTATCAGAGTTGTACAAGAATCATGGATTACTTCTTGAATAATAAATATTTCCTATTTGCACTTATATCATATTTTTGCTAGTAATTATTAGAAAAGTGTGAATTATTATATTTGTAATGTGTGTATAATTTGTAAGTAATGTGTATAGTTTTTTAACACTACTTCCTATTACTTTGATGATCCTTTCAGAAAATGTAATTAACATAAGCAAAGTAAGAAAGCTTCCTGTTTTTAATTTAAAT
>JAPDSC010006560.1:43501-53727 GCA_026290005.1 Latrodectus geometricus
ATATATATATATATATATATATATATATATATATATTACATTTTTAGATGCATTTGGGATAAAAGAACCTTCATATCTGTGAAGAAATAGGTAAAATTGAAATGCATTCATGTACTAAAATATTACTTAAAAACAATTCGTAAACAAAAAATTAGAATTGTTGTTAATAATTAGATGATTTTTATAACGGGTGAAATAAATTTAAATTATGCATTAATGCTACACTTGTTAAAAATTCCTAGTTAATTTAAATTCTTAATTGATGCTGATTTTAAAGAAATAGTAGCAAAAAAATTTACATAATATCGGTAACGAACAATGACAACAAATTACAAAAATTTAAATAAACTTCAAACATTTTTCTAGAATTAAAGTATTCTGCAATAAAACATTGCTACTATCACAGCAATAAACTATAACTATCATTAATTTTTTTTTTTAAAATAATAATCATAATATTAAATCTTGGAACCAAAAAGTATTCCGATTTTCTTTAGTCTCCTAATTATAGATGATGCATGATCATTTTATAAAGAGTTCTTTCTTTAAATATCTCATTATTTACTATAGTTAAATAATTTCTGTCAATTATACTCTTTTTAACTTGGGGGCCTGTAGTTCAATGTGTTGAATTTTGGATAATTTTTGGAAATATTCCAAGTAAGTTCTGGAAATACATATTTTATAATGCTTTGAAATGATTTAGCTACTTTAACTTAAATAATAATTATTAACTAACTATTGTTAGCTTATCGCTTCTAACTTCCCTTGCACATGTAATTATTATTTTAGATATTTTTGCATATTGCAAGCCAAAATAAGCAAATCTTAAAAATTAAAATCTTTTCTAATAGATATTTGAATTTAAATGCAAAAACGCATAATTTTGCAGATTAACTCATAGAAAAGTTTGCATAACAAAATGTATTTTAAGCTTCTATTTAGTTTAATTTTGAATAGGAAATGCAAATTTTAAATTAAAACAAATATTAAAACTAAAACTGGAATCATATTTGAAATTTTTACTATACGCTCTTTGGAAATAAGCAAAAATTCAAACAAATTACTTGTGTCAGAAGTTTTAATTTAAAAGTTTTGTTCTGCAATTTTATTCATAAAATATATACATTATCACAACTACATTAAATATATTTTACATATGGCATGGCGAAATGAAGAAAAACTGAAGAAAAAGAAATAACAAAATCATTTTTAATCGAAATTACAGTTTAAAGATGATGTACTACAATTTAAAGTGTAGAAGTTTACACATTACAAAAAAAATTAAATAATATTACATTAAAACGGCATTCTTCTTCATAACAAAATGCAGTTTTATGCATGGGTTAAGCAATATAAAGGAAGCATATGAAGTGCTTAGTATTTGAAAATTCTCTTTAGTTATGAAGGTATTAAATATTGATTTCAGGATTCTTCGGATTGTCGTTCCTTTGCATTTCCTTGCAGTGACACATTGGTAAAGGCGAAAACGCACATGCTGATGAGGAATTTTTTATGAAAAAGTATTAAAAAGTAAGAATTTTCTTACGCTTCAAAAACTATTATTTTGTGATACTGTTGAAAGAAAGAGAAATCTGATGCTGTTAAAATTTTTTCCTAATCCCAAAGCTAACATATGAATGACAATTTTTTTTAAGAAAGGGAAAGGAACTACACACATGTTCCTTTATTGAAACGAGAAGGGAATACTACCTTGCTTAAATCAATTATATAATGGCATAAATATATTTACACAAAATTTAAAAAAAATTAATTATATTTTAAAATAATTAAAAATGTGTTAATAAAATTTCTAAATGAAGTTTTTATTTAAATAATTAATAAGAGAACCACAACCTTTATATAAGTTATATTTCATATGCTAAAGCTTTTTTCAATTTTACTTAAAACAAAAATCAGCAAAAAAAAAAAATTATGAATATTTAAAAATTTTACAAATGAGTGCAAACTGGAAATTTTTATTTAAGAAATAAATATATTGCTTAAACATTTTCTTTTGTTATTTTCACACATTTTTCCTAAAACCAGCTTAAAATTAGAGTAAAATTTTTAATTTCTTGTAATCTTGTAAAATGAGTTTGAGTTCACTTTCTAATATATTGCATGAAATATTTTTTACAAAACATACATTTAATAATTTATATAAATTTAGTTTTAATTCTGCTGATGTATAAGATTTAAAAATCAAGGAAAAATACGACAACTTTTGATCTTGAATTGAAATTAAAAACATTACTGGGCTTTTTTTGTGATATCTGCAGATATAAATGATAATTAATATTTTAACTTACATACAAAATAAAATTAAATATATATTTTAGCATTTTAATATTTAACTACGTTAGAGTAAAGTATCATTCATACAAATAATAATCTAATTAAAGTGTATGCGCTACTCATATTTAGGAAGCCACAAAAAAATAATCATTTTTAAGTATTAATTATTTTATTCTTCTGTTCTGTTTATTTTGTTCAAAATAATTGTCAAAAAACAAATAAGAAGTCTACTTTATTTTTATATGTAATTTTAACAATGAACAATGCTCGCGAACAACATTCTTTAATTATCTTTAGTAGAATTGTTATTTTTGAAACTAAAGTAAATCTAACTTTTTCAGGAAAATCAAAGTAAACAACTTATTTGTGTAGTTTTACACGCAAGATGAAATACATTTGAAAACATAATTATTTTTAAAATTGAATAGAACAAATTATCTCGAACTCACAAATGATTTTAAAACTTTCGCTACGTTTTACTTTTTTGGTGCCATGTTTACTAATTATTAGAAAAAAAGCTACAAAACAGTAATTATGATGTCAGAAACATAGCAACAGAGTCATAGAAACTAAATTTTTTTGAAGATGCCGCATGAATATCAAATTATTATTAATTCATTGGATAATGTTATTTATTATCGATTGTTCCCGTGAGAAACATTAAGCAATGCAATGATATCTCGAAATTTAGCTAATTTAACTACGAATTCCTTTCTCTGTATGCATTTCTTTCAAAAAATTAAACTTAAAGAGAAAACTATTTATTTATATTATTAGCTCTATTTTTCTTTAGGAAAAAACTTTTAACTCGACAGTTATAAGTTTGCAAAAATTAATTATAAAAAACATGATTCAAAAATAAAATATCGCAATTCATTAGTAAAAGCAGTTTTGAGATATTGGACTATATTATTTAATTACCTGACAGATTCTCGTAAAGTTTTAAATTTTTATTATGAAAAAGTGTATTTCTCGGTTAAATTGCGGTTTAGGTCCCCTTCTTCACCTACTCACGAGTTTGAAGCGCTTTTTGGCGCATGCTCATTAATTACTCTTTCATTTTAGCCTTTTCATTGGTCGCTAATTAAGTTTCACTTTGAAATAGCGGTAGAATTTTCGCCATTGCATCGGCGTTTTTGAAAACTCGCCAAGGAGGGGCCCTAAAGCACATTTTCACCATATTTCTCTTATGGACATATTATTAACTTCGCAAGCAGATTAACATGCAATCAGTGAGAATAAGGGATAATAAGAATAGCTATAATTATTTTTCGCATAATAGAATGATTTCGCCAAATTTAAATGTAAATGTTCTGTTTTATTTTAGTCTATATGGGAGTGGTAATTATATTTTTGCAAAACATTGTAATTTCCATACAAATATCAGAAAGACAAAACAAAATATCTAAAAAAAAACCATTACTTCATATGTTGAAAATAATATTACTCAAAATTTAGAATTTAATCATATTATTTTTTCTAAGAAATGCCGATTGTTTAAGATGAAAAATTACCTTGTTTCACTAAAGACGGGCATTTTTATCAAACTTTAGAATAATTGAAAAAAGGAAATCAGTAAACAACATTTGATATTTTTCAGGAAAACAAATCTACAATTTCGATGAACTGGCAAAATAAAAAATTACATTTAATCAATATCAATTCTTTCATTCAAATAATTAATATAATGGCAGAAAATAAATATATTTTAAAAAACATTTTATCAAAGACGTTTTGCTTATAAATATTATTCATTTTAATTTAATCAAATTTTATTATAAATATTCATTGTATTCAGGTCTTGGTAATTTGTTTGATATAAAATGACAATCATCAACCTCAGAGCGAATCATTGAGGTTGATCAAAAAAAAATTCAATTAAGCTGTTACATGTAATTTCATTTAAATGATGAAAGAATTATTTATTTCCGGTGTTTTTAATACTGTATATACATTGTCTTTTAAAAATTAGAAATGAGAATGCTTTTCAGATGCATTGTTTTAATAATTTAAATCATAATATCTCATAACATCCTTAGATGTAACAACATGGAAAAAAGTAAATGAAGCGAACATAAACAAAAATTTAAAATTTAAAATAGATCATAGTTAAGGAATTATCTTATCATATATACTATTAAGGAATATTAAGGAATCTATATTAAGGAATTATTTGCATGAAAATGGTCAGAAAACTAAAATATCCATTAGATAAGTGACTGGCAAAAAAATTCCCAATTTTAGTAGGGGGTTTTAATCAATCCTGCTGATACACAAGACATACATCCATAAAAGATGAGAAATATCCCGTGCTGTACTATTCAGCTATCGGACTTAGTCCACTCATCACCATCGAGAGCAAGCAGCATCCTCCAGGGGCCAGAAAGTCGTCCCCAACCTATGCTGCCACCCAGCACGTTAATGAGAATGAAATATTTACAATGGTGGGGCCTTAAAGCCTTGTATTTGGTAAAGCAGTGCTCAATACACTACCATTCTGTTACAGAGAAGGATGACAGCATAAGGATGGATGATTGGAATTAATATAAAAATTAAAGAGGAATATTAAAATGTATAAGGAAATTAAACAAGAAAAAGATGTACGAATGGAGGGTCTACACAAAGCACATATAAAATCTGTCTATCATAAATATAAAATCCCACTAATCATGGAAAGCAAGGCAGTCCATTCCATTTAAAGCCTGTATAATAGCCCCTGAAAAGATGAAATATTGATAAGTTGGAATAACTTTACAATAACCATTCGAAAGTCACTGTAGTATGATATTTAGTGTTCTCTTCCATGAAAAATTTGCTATCGATCTATAAAGCCTAAAAAGAAACACTCGTAGTAAGCTTTATACAAGAATGTACAACATTGTCTAAATTGTGTTAGGATATATGAAATACAATGCAATTAACAAGTATGATACCACGTAACACCGGAGATCATGATGGCCTTGTTGGTTAAGACAACATTTGGCATTATCGGAAGGTTGTAAGTTCGAATTATATCTAAATGGAAGGTAAGCCTTATCCACTTAGGGCGGCTTGGGCACGTTTAATATGTTATTGTTGTAATGTTCTCTAAGTGAAAATTTGCCATCGTCTATATCTCCTGTTCTGATGTGCCTGTACTAAAGATAACAGTATCTCTAGAGAGAAGTAAATGACATGCAGTTTAAGTAGTAGTAATCAGCCAACAGCCATAGTATAATTCAATATCTCTTTTCAAGTAGACTAATGCATGTGCTTTGCACTACCTGCAGTTCCTTCCCTCTCCCTACAAAATGATAAACTGGATTCATACAAAAGATTATTACCAAACTCTAGAACAGTTATTACAGTCTTAGTGTATAGTAATAATCAAGATTGTGAAATAAGCTTTGAATTATCGTAAACACTACAGCAACACTAGTCAAACTTTATTCTGCTTCAAATGTCTAATAATATAGACTCTGGTAAAGTCACCAGATGTCGTATTTGTGGGAAACAGTTTGGCATCACTTATTGATGTAAAACATGCAATGTAACTTTAGTATAAAAGCTGGGTTTTAGTATAAAAGCAGCGTTCTGTTTACCTATCCATTTCTCATCTACAATGTCATGTTTCACAATTATGCATGTCTTACTGCTTTAGACTGCATATTGTCTCTTGATTGGTATGTTTCAGGATAATTCTCTGAAATTTTCCCCATTTCTTTCCACATAACATATGAGCGGAGTCTATAAACTTGAAAAAAAGTAATGAGTTGTAGGAGGGGGTATAAAATATTACTAAATTTTGTGTTAACAATTTATCTAAATCTGGTTCATCGATAAGAAAACACAAATACGATTACATTCTAGAAATGCACGCTTAAATTACAAAGGAAAAAAAAGATTACAATTTCTAAAAGGATTACCGTAAATATCTTGCGTTTATTTAAATTGATATAAAAATTAAACAATAATAAAATTAATGTCAAACTGTTTCAGGAGTATTTTGTATTTGTAAGCAATTTAATAATGTTGGAAATTATATGGTCTTAATTTTCTACAAATTTGTTACCCCTTTTACGGATATATAATCAAGCAATTATATTTTTAGATTCATTTTATATAATTGTTGGTCATAAAACATTATTATAATTCATATTCGTAATAAAGTTAATATTATTATAACAATTTTAATTATAATTGCTTGCTTGCGAATGTATAATTAAATAATTATAACTGAAGTTCTAATTAATTTTTTAAACAAATGTGTTAATTAAAACAAACCTTTTTAGCTTTATATTATTACATGAGACAATATTTTTCCTTATTTTATATCAACAAACTCTTAACACTAAGTGCAACATCAAAAGTTTTCCAAAATAAACAATTAAACTGTTTATTAACAAGAAAAATTAGGCATATCCAATATGCTGAATAACACTTCAGGAGAAAAATTCGAAACCCTTGTTTTTTATTTTCGTCTTAAACATTTGCGAGAGGAGATAAAGTTTCTATAACAAACAAATAGTACCAGTCGATGTATTTACAATCAGCCAGAAATTGGAAAAATCAACCAAAACAACTATGAGAAACACGTACTTTCACAGCAGTAATTTTTCGTGGACACACGGGAATTCTTGACAGTAGGGAGAAATTTTCTCGTTTTCCCTTTCTGGGGTCCCAGGTGGCGTGCGGAGACAACACTAATCCCTTTAAGATGAAGAACAACAAACACTTTTTTCGAATTCATTTTTAAAATGTTCTCTGATTAAAAACACGCTGCAGAGTTACGAGCACGCTAATAAGTCCTGATTATCGTAGTTTCGAAGAACTTAATAGTTTTCCTTCATTTTTCAAGTGTGCACGTAACTTAAGTGAAATTCGGAAATACTCTTCATTAAGAACAGTTAATTGTTTTTTTTATAATTAATATTTTTAATATTTTGAAACAAAATTTTAAGAAAAACATTATAGTGGAAAGATTAAAATGGAAATTTAAAACTTAATGATGGGTAAATAAAGCGAATAATCATTCGTTTATACATTTTGTTATGCAATTCGAAATTAAAAATTTGAAATTACAATTTATAAAATAAAATTCTGATTAGAAAAATCTTAAATATTTTTAATAATCATTTATTTTAATAATCTTTTTCAAATAATTTTTTTCGTTTAAAATTAATTTTATTTTGTTTAAAAGAGTTCTAAGTATTCATTTTATATTTAATTAACTTTTTTAAAAGTAATATATAATTCATTTAAAGCTATTTTAAAATTGATAATTAAAATACTATATAAATAACAATAGTGTATGAAATAATATAGTAATTTAAAAAAAAAAGCTCAGAAATAGAAATTTTGATGATGTTAATTTCCTGTAGCGCCTATAAAAGCATTATGTTGTATTATAGATTCAAAGTAACTAAGATTTAGAATGAACTTCAAAAATCAAAATACATACTAATCCTCTGCAATATTTTAATAATTATTTCCTCTGCAATATTTTAACAATTACATAATTACCAAAACATAATTATGTTACTATATTTTTACGATAACATAAAATGCAAACTTCAAAGTATTCCTAACAAAATATTAATAAACTTACCAAATTATTTGTTTTATTACTTAAAATAAATCCAAAAAATATTTTTTATTTAAAAATACATAAAACAAATTGCATTAATGCGCAATATTTTTTTTTTTAGAAAAATTTTTTATTTAAATTAATGTTACAGATAAATATATTAATCTTTTGGAATACAACGTATTTTAATAATATGATAGCAAATAAACATGTGTTTATTTAAATTAACAATTTACAATTATTTATAAGACAATAAATTAGGTTTAATAACATGTCTTGAATCATGTTTTAAACAATTAAATATATAAAGTTCAGAGCAGACTGAATATTAATTTGTTTCACATAAATATTATACATTATTACCTTACTCATTTCATAATCGATCAGATATCAGACGGATGTCAACTTTTCGCTTTTTATTGCTATAACATCATCAACTCATTTCCATTCTTTGTAAATTGTCCAGATACAAGATATTGTTCACTGACAGAAACAAATGATAATTGATAGCAGTTGTATCTACACAGTAATATGATGGGAAATCCAAAATTTCCAATCCAATATGTCTTTGGTAGTTTTAAAACATGTTGTCTTGTGTTATTATAAAGCAGCATCATGAGATGAAATATTTCGTTATTAAATGGACATTTCCAACTGGTTTCACTAGAGCTCTTCATATCACACTATACGTGCAACCGAACTTTTTTTGCATTGAATAGTTTGTTTCTGTTTTGATGTTTTTCTTTAACAAAGTTCAGGTGAAGAATTTAGCCTTAAGGTCAATCAAATTTTAAAAAAATAAAAAGTTAATCAATCGAGTTAAAAATCAAATTTTTCTCTTTCATCACAATTTTTCAGAGAAATATTTTTTATTTATTTATTTGCATTTACTTATGTACTCAATTTACGAGTCCAACTGAATGTTCATCTTTGCATCGTTATGTCTCAATGAATCCATAATCTATGATCATGTCTTTATAAACTTTTACACTTCATGTAAGAGAATCGAGATAATACTTTTTTATTAATAACTGTTTGGAAATTCTATTTGCTGAAATTCATCAGTTTCTTTCATATCTTAATTTCTATCCTTTCGTGGTGTTTTGCTACGCTTTTAATACTAAGATAAAAATAAGCATCTTTAAAAGATCGAAAGAATAATTCACCTTTGCCTCGTGATATAATTTTACCCCAAGATTTTATCTTTTTATCAGAATTTTTCCCAACGCTAGACGCAATTGACAGCTTTGAAACGGTTGCTATTATACAAGACAAAAACACACTATTTATTCTCTTATATATTTTTTATTCAATAGATATAACAATATATATATATATATATATATGTTAGGGTTTATAAAAAGGTGTGTGAGGGCTTCAAAAAAATCCAATCATCGCAATAATGCAGAAAAGAATCCAAAAGGGCATAATCATTGGCTTTTTAGCCAGAAATAGAAGCATTTTCAAAACAAATCAGCTTCGTAAATGTTCACCGGCCGCCGTGGTAAAAATATCCATGCAAGGCAATATGGGACTGATCATATTCTGCTATATAGCCAATGTGATGCAGTACTGGCCATAGATGACAGAAGAGAATGAAGGCTAAATGGATGAATTCCAGCGGATGGACCTGCTACTACCGAGTAAATGACCACCTAGATGAACAAACAGGCTACCGCTGATATCTCCCAAACTACTTTTCAGCGAGTGTTGTTCATCTGGACCTCCGAAATAGATTCTTGCACTTATGTTGACTGCAGTTCATTGGCGTTGAAGGCTGGAATTTGCATGCTACTACCACAACTGGACGTCCACTGATTGCGACAGGTAACGTTTTTCGATTAATATCATTTTATTCTCCATCGGTCAGATAGACGATGACATATACAACGGGAAACCTCTGAAAGCAAACAACCTGCAACCATTGCCAGAACTGTCCAGACTGAAAGCGGGAGAAATACGGCCTGGAAATTGTTTACTTGCCCTTCTCTGGGCTCATTCATCATTGTGGAAGGCACGATGCATCATTACATATACGCATCTGTTCATGTGAACCATGTTCACCACTATAGGAACATGTTTTTGTTCGAATGTGGGCATCTACCACTTAGAACATGCGGGGTGTCATACCACTTGCAGTATATGAGTTTACCCTTCTAATCTGGCCAATAAACTCACCTGCTTTAATGAAGAATCTGTGGGACTATCTCTATTGAATTGTTCACTGCATGAATTCTATCCAGCTTAATTTAGTGCAGCTAACCACAGTACTGGAGACGGCATGGATCAACATCCCAGTGAACACCTCCAGAATTCTTATTGATGGTCTTCCTGTGAGTCTGCTTTCCAAACTGTGACAACA
>JAPDSC010006560.1:54127-88780 GCA_026290005.1 Latrodectus geometricus
TTATATCTTTCAATTATGAATATTGCATTACAATTTCAATTTATTAATTTTGAAAAAAAATCATTAAGTTTCGCATGCAAATGAGATATTTTATTTACACCGAAATATTAATACTAGTATAAACTAACACCACATTATCAATTTATACATCAACTCCTATCTTATTTAAATAGGTTATTATAAATTTTGGAATATTTTATAAATTAAATTTCCTTACTGTAAAGTTTTTACGTTTTTATATATGTAATTCATTATATCTCTTGAAGCTTGAAAATGTAAAATATATATAAAATTTATGAAACACGCACGATCTTTATTCAAATATTATTTTAAATTACAAATTCACTATATTATTTAATGTATCAAAGTATGTAATATATTTTCCCAAAATAGTTCTGCATAACGTTTTTAAACTTCAATAAATATTACCTTTGAATAATACAGCTTATCTTTAAATAAATTTTTATGAAGGAAAATTATTAAATTCAGGAAAATTAATATAACTTTATAAGCATTTTCATAGATAAAAATGTAATAAATATCATTATATTACATTTTAAAAAAACTGTCCTTTCATTCAAAATATTATTTAATAATGTTATCTTTAATGTAATACGCGAGGAATATAAAATAACAATTTCTTGAAATTTTTATCAATAAAATATTATGTAACATTTGAAATAACAATTTATGCAAACCTTTAAGATTAAAATTTCGTGTTCACATTAAAAGTATATTTATATATAAATGTTAAATATATGGATATTTAACATTTACCTATATAATTAGAGTAGTATTGTATTTGTAATGTATTGTATTTTAACTTCATATATATTTCTTACATATGATCAACATTTGTAAATCAATGCCATTAATTTATGTAAAAAGCAAGAAGGAAGAATAAATCCCATGAAGAATCATACGAATCATGAAGAAATGCAAAAATTTTATATGACACACACAACCACAACTTACAATTCAGCAAAATCTTAACTAAATAAAGATGTACATATTGTTAATGTTATATTCGTTTCATATTTTGGAAAAATGTTATTTTAAAATTAATCAATATGACGGACATAAATTTTTATTCAACTGAAAATCAAAATTTATTTCAAAGTTGAAAATCATTTAATTAATAAATTTGTGAATTCATGTTACTTAAGAAGTAATTTTCTATAACTGTAAAAAAAAGATTTCATCCTTAAGAATAAATGATGAAATTTTTCAGTAATGTGTTCAACATTAAAAGTAATTTTCTAATTATACCAAAGGAAAACCTAAAAAGAAATATAATTTCTTTATATGAACCAGAGGGAAATGTATGAAACTAATATTTTAGTCACACATTTTAACTATTTAGAATGATGTATATACTAATTTTGCAGAAATTTATTAAGCTAGGGATTAAATTAGTGATTAAATCCGTTATATTTCTGCGGATTGAACTTTGTTTCATTTTTGAAAAATTATCTGATGAAACAAATTTACGAGTTAATTGTTACGAGTTATAAATATTTTTACAAGTTATAAACAAATTTACGATTTATAAATATTTACTGGGTTGAAAAAATCGTGAGAAAATAGAACTTTATTTGATCTAGGAAAAAATAAAATCTCTATACTTATAAAAAATATAGAAATCTATATAAAAAACCGAAATAATTATTCATATTAATTATAAGACTATTTATCTAAATATATTATTCGTAAAATTTACGTAGGTAATTTTCTTATTATTAATTTATTAATACATAAATTAACACAGTTAGCGCTTATCATCTTTTTCCAAAGTAATCAAATTCTATATTTTAAAAAATATAAAACTTGTCCTTAAAGTGCCATATATATATATATATATATATATATATATATCATTTAAAACTTTCCATAAATAGCTTGAGTCGCATTTACTTATAGTAAAAAAGGAAATTTAAAAACATTTAAATCCTCACTTTTGCTATTAGCTGAAATAAAACTGAAACGTGATATATGTTCAGCAGTTCAACTGTTTTTAATATTTAAAGCTTTTGCCAAAAAAAATGAATTTCTTACACATTTTAAGATATATTCATGTTTTAAAAGCCTATATTATCAAAGGGCTATTCATATATTTCAATACCTAAATATTCATTTTGACTTATGTAATAAGTCTTTTTTTTTTGGATGGTAGTTATACTGAACTCGAAGCCTTCTTTATCTTATGGAGTAGATATAGAAAATGGCAAAGTAATATGACATAAGCTCAGTTAAAAAAATGAAGTAAGTAATTTTTTAAACTTTAATTTTTTGTAATTTACATTTTGTATTGTAAGCATATTTCTAAATGCCAAAATCTCAGCTGAAATATACATAAAATAAAAACTTATTTATACCAAAGTGATTCCTAAATCTTGATATTATATTTCTCGAGTAGACATTGTTCTATGCACACAAAAAATGATTTTTGAACTAAAGTCAGTAAATTTTATATTTTAACATAAGTCATTTCTTTTATTTAAAAAAGCTTCAATATTTAGTATTGAGATTGAAAAGTAAATTTTTATAATAAAAATAATTTTTCGTGGGTATTTTAAAAGTTTTTCAATTAAATATGAATGTTTGACAATTTGTAATATCTGGTTCTTGAAATTCAGATTAATGTGACTAAAAATATGAATTTAGGAATTGTTTAATGTATAAATCATAATGATTCAAATTTTATTTATATATAGTATATGTTAGTAAAGGTTGTTAGTAAAGGTTAGTAAGGAAAATTTAATCATAAAATAAAAAAAAGCATTAAGGAGAATTACACTTTGATTCTGCATTCATTTTTAGCCTTTCTAAGTATTTAAAACTGCAAGAAGTTATCTTCAAGTAGAAAAAGAAACACTTTTACATACTTTACTACTATATGATTTATTAAAAGTGATTAAAAATATCAATGGTAACAATGTATTATTTAAATTTAATTATCAAATTATTACATGTTCTGATTCTTTATAATTATAAAAATTATTAATTGCAATGGATCTGTTAAACGAAAACTTGGAAAAATATAAATTTAAATTTGAAAAATAAAATGATTCAATTGAATAAAAATGATCCTTAAACTACAATACAGATTTCATATATAACAGTTGCTAAGAAATTACTTTTAAAATTCTCGATCAGTTTGATGTTCATTATTATAAGCGTTTTAGAAGATTGAAACAATTTTGATGCTTTCATTGCCACTAATACAAATATTTATTTATTTATGATATGTTCATGTCTGTGTGATAATCTCATAATTATGGATAAATAAAAGTGCAAATAGATAGAGCTAGTAATGCAATGGAATTTATCTCATGTTGAAAATGAAAAGCCATTAAGAGTTTAATAATTGAATAATCACACGTAATAAGCGAGATAAAATTAATGATCTGTAAACGTCATTTGAAAGATGGAATTTTTCCCTAATTGGCTTTTAAAATTAAAGCTTGCTAATTAGAAAGGTAATAAAAGAGAATTTATTTCTACAACTTTTTCTCTTCAAAGCTCTTATTCTATTCTTACAAGAGAAAAATATACCTCATATTTTTAAATAATATATAACTTAAAGTAACTAATAAAAATTTTATTTTACTCTATAATAATACTCAATATTAGAGAAATTAACATAGAAGTGTATCCCACAGAAAATTATGTAAGACAACTGTAAGAGATGAAAGCGTTTCTAAAATCAAACAAAAGTTTAAATATCTAACATTATGTACACGAATTTAATTTAATTATTAGCATCTAATTGTTGTTGATACGAAATAAAGTTTGACAATTTCGACTATTTATTTTAAAATGAAAACTACCAATGTCATGACAGGAAAATTATTAATATAAACAAAATTCTAATATAAAGGTAAAATATAAACAGTATCATTCTCTTTTTTAGTCATATTGCTCTCTCACTATATATATATATATATATATATATTGAATTTTTTTAATTATTTTAAAATTTTAGCTTACATAGATAAAATCGAGATCACTTTATAATTACCCAAATTATAGTCCAAAAATCTAGCGCATTTACTTATTTTTTTAGAACTAATTGTAACATAAAATAATTCTAAAACTTATAATTATAATATTATGCCATTAAATTTTTCTTTAACAAAGCGTTTTAGTGTAATATATAGAGCAATAGATTTCTAGTTTTTATTACATGTTATCTGTTCATGTAGCGCTTGTGTAAACGAAATTGCATTTCTATTCAGTTGAACATTCTAAAAGCTGTGAAACATTGAATAGTTTTTTTTTATAATTTTATATATTTTTTTATATCATTTGAATTTTTTTAATTATTTTAAAATTTTAGCTTACATTTATAGAAAAGAAGCTGCATTTTACTTACTTTAACTTCTGCAAAGCTGTAGAAAACTTAATTTTGGTAATATTGTATTTTTTATGTATTTAAAATATACATATAGGATTTTTATTTACGATTGGCTTACATTTAACTATTGTTCGAAAATATCTTTAAATATATTTCTTTCGTTTCATTCAAATAAAAAAATTATTCATTTTAAAATGAAAATAATAAGTTAAACAATAATATGTATTACTTCATTTTTATAATTTTAAATCAATTTAATGCATATTTATAATACTTTTAGCAGAAACATGTTAACCATTTTCTTTACATGAATTCTGCAGTTATTTATGCTATATTCAATTATATTTATGAAAAACGAAAAATTAGTACTAGAAATATTAATTATTGACTAAACGTTCAGTTTTACGTTGTATAGTTATACTAATTAATGTGTTAGAAGATGTCTTATTGCAGTATGGTGACTTTAATTTAATTCGACATATTTTCTTGAGATCGCAGTTCTCAGAATCCAGCTAAATTAATGATGAATTCCAGCTCACATATGGTTCTTATCGCACGGAATGCGTGCAAGAGAGAATGCAAATCAACCAGAACTCAGTGCGTTTGTTCCTACCTGGGCGCTATATCTGGGTATCAACGGTGTCGTTATGTCCTTAAGCGTCTGCCGTAATTATCAGCTCTGTGGAGGACACGTGGACATTCGGTCGAATTTATCTCCTTTCGAACAATTCGACGACAGTGCATGTATGTGTGCGTATATATCGAAGCCATTTCCTGTTTAAGTAGTAGTAAAGGGGTGAAGGGGAAGGGCAATCCTATCAAGCATTTCAAGAGATCAGCCCTTGCGCTGAAAGCCCCAGCTGCTTGAGGGCGGAGACAGTGTGCCAGCAGGAAATCGCGGCCAGACCGACTGTGTGTGGACTCGCTATTGAACTGTATCTCAGCCAGACAATGAGTTTGATTAGTGTTTGGAAGGATTTGGTTTGAGGGAAATAGTATTGTTCAACATGGTTCGGCTGGATCTAGAGCCCTTGGTTCAATTTGAGTGGGTGTGTATTGTCCGGGAGATTGGAATTCGAAGCAATCAGGTTGAGAGCTTGCTATTGTGGAATAGTGTGCTTGCAGATATTTTCTAAGCTAACTCCATTCGAGGGTTATTATGAGTGCTATATTGTTTATTGAGGAACCGTTGAAGAATTATTTAGACTTAATTATTGTGTGTAATGTGTTAGGTTCAGCTTGCGATTTCGGAAAGTGAATTTCAGGTGCATTTGTCAGTGCAATCGCTTTCTTACGGATAACATGCAAATGAAAATGAAAATGTTTCGCGTTTCCTTAGATATTATACTATGCGGTAAGAATTCGAAAATAGATAGATATTTAAGGACGCTTTATCAACTATTACTAACAAACAAAATTCATCATCCTCATGAATTTACTGTCAAGACATTTTTAATATCGCTTTTAAAAATTGCATATAACTAGAAATTAAAACACGAATAAATATTTATAAACAATTCTTGAAATTAAAAAAAAAACATTTTTTTGAATACACTATGAAAATAGACTATTAAAATTAAAATTTTATTTGGATTATTTATGTTAAACTGTATTTATGGATGTATATTGTTAAAATAATTTAAATATTATATTTATTAGTAAGATACTTTCATTTATTTATATATTTTCCGACGATATGAAAAATATTCACCTCAAAGTTTTCAAGTACTTTTTTTTTTGTAAATGCACTCCACCATTATTATAATTTCTTTTAAAACAGTGTGTTATATAAAAAGCATTTAACATATGTTCCCACAAATTGATAACTATTGATAAATAAAGAGCTTAAAGTAATGTAAGTTTGATTTTAATCTATTTATTACTATGGTATTGGATATCAACAGCAGGATTTCTTGACAATCAAAATTTATTAAAAAAATATTAAAATACGCAGCACACTAAAGTAAAATAAATATTAATACGTTATTAATATATATTATGTATCGTTATAGAGATTCGATGTGGGTAATGGTTGAAAAATGTTAACAATATAAACTATATTATGTTTAATATTAAAAAGTAAACTACAGATAATTTAATAACTAAAAATATTTTTCGATTCTTCGAAAAGTATTTTTTATTAAAAAATATAACAAAGAACATGAGTAATAAATAATGCACAACCATTAATAGGAATGTTCACCAAAATTTTATTATAGTTAATAATTGTACTTAATGTACAAATATTATATATTTAATGAGTTCTATTGTATCACAAATCAAACGCTTGCTATAAAGGAAGTGTACTTCATTATTTTATTACTGCGTCATATAAAATTTGTTTTCCTTTAATATATATAAATATATAGAAGTTATTTAATTAAAAATATATATCGATTGTAGAGAACCAACAAAAAATTTCCAAATTCATTGAAAAACATGTATGATACTTTATTAGTTAAAAAATATTTTATGTGATACATTGGAATCAAAACTTAACTATCATTGAACCAGTAATATATTGTGACAAAACTTAATTATTAATATCATAATAAAATAATATAAAATATGTCTTCACTCTTTATATATATTTGACTTCTTGATTTGCTCATTCAATACAATTTTTTCTTTGTAACCTCAAAGCCTTAATTTCATTTAGGAGTGACAAAATGGCAATGGTAAATTTATTATTCATTATATGAACACTAGACAGACAACTATTTAAGCAATTGCTTTTTATCACCAGACAACTGCAGCATTTTATTCACCATATAATGCATTAATAATGTTTGAATGAAACAATTACCAATATTATATAGTTTATACTTTTCAAGATAATCATTGTTTTTCTTTGTTATTTATACATTCCTAATATTATATTTATTTTAAAAAAAGCATAATTTTATTAATTTAATAACAATATTAATTTAAATTAATTTTGTACTTAATTTAATTATTACATGCTTTTGAACTGTACATTTAAAAGTTCATTTTAATCAAAATTTTTGTCAAGAAGAATTTCAATCAATCAATTTGGTTACACACAATACCGAAATTTAAATTTTTTTATAACTGCAATGCATTCAGAAAGAAATTAATGTTGTAGATATGTTAAATTTGAGCTGGCTAATTAAAAATAAATCTAATTAAATTATATTCTACAGTTTCTCTTTTACTTTCCTTCATGCAATATTTGGAAAAAAACATAAAAAGTGAAAATATATAAAATATGCGATAGAAGGGGGTAACATAAGGAAAACAATACGAACATCCAAAGAGTCAATTTTACGTATTGATAAATACAGTACAAACAAATTAGGGAATTAAGTTGTATAACGTGTATTTACGTATATGTATGTCCGTAAGTTAATAAAGGAAGAATGAAACAATGAAAATGTACATTTGAAATGAATTGTGAATAATAAATTAACAGTTCAATTTTTACACTAAATGACTAAAATAAGAATGCTTAGTCATTTTCACAATAAGTTAATTTCCTCATGACCACATGTAGTTCAAATTTTGTAACTGTTCATTATTTAAAAAATATTTTATAAAAATATCTAAGTTAATAGTTTATTATTTAGTTAGCAATTAAAAAGAATAATCTATCAATGAGTAGCTTAGCATTTTCCCAAATTAAAATACAATCTCTAATCAAACTGTTACATGTAATAGTGGATAAAGTTTATTGTTAACAATAATTTCATTAAAAATGCATTCATAATAATTTTCAAAGATACACAAAATTATAATCTTTTTATTTAGAAACAAATGATACTTTATTTGTAAATAAATATTAGATCGTCATATTTCCATAAAATATATTTTGTATAAAAACTTTATCAAAAAATAATTTCATTAATAACTTTAAGATTTTCAATTAATAATACAAGTAGCTATCTTTGTATTATTATAAAACATTTCTTAAAATAAATATTTATATTATTTCCTAGATAGATCAAGCATTATTATTTTTTTCTAGATAGATAATTTTTTTTTCCAATGGCGGGTACTTGAGTCACCAACCCTTCGCTACAACAAGGCCGGAAACCGCTACTCATTTAGCGCTACCCTGTAAGCACCAGTGAACCGAGACACTCTGCCGAGTAGCATTATCTCCGTCACACCAATACAAGCACGTTTATAGGGTGGGCCACGTTCATCCATCATCTTAGAAGAAGAAAGGTCAAAGAAACACAGATAGAGAAAAGAAACATTCATGTCCAAACCGGGATTCGAACCCTGGACCAACAGCCTGGGAGTCAGTGACGCTAACCACGCACCCATCAGCCGGCCTAAATAATTTGCTACTGAAAGTAAAATAAGATGCAAATGTGTGCATATGATAGAAATGTGAGTTACCATTCAAAATTATGTTATTGCTATTCATTTATCATTGTTCAGTGATTTGATTCCTATAATGGGCGTAAACAATTTTATCGATTCAGAATCCAACCTGTGTATAAGGAGTGAAACCTGTGCTACGTATAAGGAGGATCTGGGTTCGAATCCCGGCTCTGGCATGGAATGTACTTTCTCTTTCTCTGTGCTTCTTGTCCTTTCCTAAGATGATGTACGAATGTGGCCCGCCTTATAAACGGGTTTGTGGTGGTGTGACGTGGGTAATGCTACTCACCTCTGTGACCCCCGAGTAATAATAAATGAGTAGCAGTTTCCGGCCTTGTTGTGGCTAAAAAAGGGTTAATCACCCAAGTGCATGCCATTGGAAAAAAATAATATTAATTGTAGGTCCCAATCATAATAATCTTATTAAAGAAATTGACTATCTTCAGAGGAACTACAGTGGTAATCGCTTCCCTTTCTTAAATTTTCAATCTGAATTTGAGTTGTATATTTCAAATTACGCTTGAAAGAAGTTTTTATTTAGATTTTTGTCTTAATTATCAACTACTCATTGAGAAACTGTTCCAAATAAATTCATTAGATAGAATATTATTATTCTGCTTTACTCACCTAGGTTATGAGCTCCACGTGTTTTATGTCTATACTTTACAATTTATTCAAAAATCACCAAATTTTTATAAGTCTTATTAAGTGTGTATTTTTTTATCTAAATATAATTAAAATCACAGATTATATTAAGAACGTGTTAAAAGCAACACATATTTTGATTCCAAATGTTAAAGAAAATTTAATATGAAAGATTCAGTTACAAAATCGATTGATTTGAATATTTCCACTACATTGTCTAGTAGTTGGACAGGAAAAATAATTTATAGTTTTTAAATGTGACAAGTTAATCAACCACATCCAATTTTATTCGTTTAGTTTTGCAATACAACAATAACAGTTTCTAAGTTTATCGAAAAAAATCATGCCAATTTCTATTCGATATAGCATACTTTCTCTCCTTTTTCTCTTAAAGTCGTATCTCCAATTTCTATCTTACCCTCGTCTCCGCAAACTGCATATCTTCAGTGATTTCTAATGAAGGGGCAACACAAATTAGTGAAGTAAGGGAATGGGGGTAGACATGCCACCGCACAGTTAAAAGCGGTCCTAAATTGAAACTATTCCACAGACGAGTGAGTGGGTGGAAGGAAAGGAGACTGAGAATATAATCTCGAACCGGTCAGCCCTCCGGGGACGACTTTAACATAATTATGGGCGTGACTCGACTGTTGCGACTTTATCCACGGTAGGAAATGATAGTTTCAAATCGATGTGGGTAGTCAATTTCCCCCTCGTAAAATAAAATGGCAAGAGATAAAGAGCTGGCAATGATCGATATATCGACTCTGATTGGGACGCGTGCTGATGGCACTTGTAACCATTTCGACTCGAATAATTAGGATCCCTCTTTGCCCACTCGCGAGAATAAAAATAGTTGACAATCACTCCACTGCCTAGAATATTCGTTGGAAGAGAGAGAGGCCCTCGTGGATGTAGCTACGTGCATGTTAATGAGAAGCTCCACTCCCAAAGAAACCTAGTGAAGTGGTGCATTTATTGTGAAGCCCAATTAATAAGCCGACTTGGAATGGAGAACATTTTTAATCTGATTATGTCTTATGCTTCAAATACGCATAGGCCTAAAGGTGCAACAACAAACAGCCAAGAATTGATAAATTTGTTTACTGATGAAACTTTTATTTTGTTGTGCAATGTCGTGGATATATTCATCATGTTCAATACTTTCAAACAAAGATAAATCGTTTTATAAAATAAGTCAATTTAAAATGGATTTGTATATTTTAAAACAAAGTAAGGTGAAGATTATAATTACACATATGAGATATGGCAACAAAATGTTCTGCTCAGATCATTGGCAAGACTTCAATTATTACAATTCAAGGTGGCTGTTGACACGGTTAAACAAGAGAATTTGAATACCCTATTTAAAAATAAGATTTAAAATTTCAATAAGAATAATTTTTTTCAAATATTTTTTATAATAATTTTTAATTTATGATATTAAAATTTTATAGATATAAATGTTTTTATTAATTTGCTTTATTTGGTAGTTTCGCTGCTAATGATTAAAAGTTTCAGTCAACTGCCTTACATATGTGTTCATGTGTAACCTATAACCATGCAGACCAATTATAATTTTAATAATATAACAAGAATTAATAACAAAATATTCTGACCATCACAGAACTCAATCTTTTTCAAAGCTCAGATGATAAGTTCTAAACTTCGGTAAATTATTAATCTATAGTGGACATATTCGAAATAGACAAAAGAAAATTTAATTAAAAATAAATTATATTTATGGTTTCCATAAACTTTATCTTTATAAAATATATTTTTTCAGGGCTCGTTTCCGCAACCATCGCACTATCTTCAATTCTCCTCATCCCAGACTTATGCATATTAAGCTGGGTAAGAAGAAAGGTAGGCGAAGAGAGAATTAATGAAATGTAATGTCAATGTAAGTGCATTGTAATGTAAAAGGAAATTTTTTATGCTCTGATAAAACTTTAATATCTTGTCAATTAACGGCAAATTTCTTATGAAATACTATATTACCAGCCAGCGGATGAAATCTGTACTACAATGAGAACACTTCTTATTTTCATTCATTAAAATTTCTTATTAAGAAATTAATTTAGTGTTTGTGTCTGATATTCTTTTTAAGCAATTCCAAAATGTTACCAATTTCTTCTAATGATTTTCGTATGACAATGATAATCTTCATAAACTTGTTGTGAATACGGTGTTACTGCTTTCATATGAAAATAAAAACGATTGGCAAAGGAATTAAAATAAAGGCAAAGGAAACAAAGTAGAATATGGAAGGTGTTTATCAAAGGGATAAAAATGAATATATATATATATATATATATATATATATATATATATATATATATATATATATATTTATCAGTACATGTGACTGAACCTGATTTCCCTTGAAAATAAAAGTGCATAATCTGTCAAATGATATTTACAAACACTTTTAAGCTTGTGTCAAAATATCATTTTATAAAATCTGATAATAATTTTGCAAATGAAGCAAGAAAAATAATACAATTAAATGTAAAACCAAAAATTTAAAAATATTTCAGTATGGTATTATATTTAAGAATATTTCCGTTTAATTTTTGCTATTTCATAAATTTTTAAGATAGACAAGTAAAATACTAAAAATTGAAAAATATTAAATTTGTCTGAATAAAAAAACAACTCTATTTCTGAATATATTTTTACTTATATAGAAAATTTTCAGGAATACTGATAACCAACTTAAGAGCTTAAGTGCAGTTATTATTTTGATTTTAAAAGTATTTAAGACCATTAAATGTGCTATTAAAATCTATAGAAAAATACATTATTAGTGAGTAGCGTGGGAATATGAGTATATATAATAAAATGTTTATGCATTCAAAACTACTTAGAGATTATTTTATTTCTGATAACTTATTAAAAAATATAAAAACAAACCCTATTGTATTAAATTAATCCATTTAATCTTTTAAGGTCTGATGATAACTTAACTTTAAACAAGTCAATTATTTGAAATTACTTTATTCATATAGTATATTATAATAGCTACTATTTTAAAAAAAGTGATATAGCATGATAATTAATGTATATATATGTGCAGTATAATTTATTTTACAAGACTATTCCTACAAAATATTTTGAGAACGTTACTACAATTAAAATTTCACTATATAAAACAGTAATAATTGCCAAATAATTACTTTGCTACTACTGATATATTACCCATTGTAAGAATTTCTTTCTTATGCTCTGATCTTATTTTAATTAATGAGTATTATAAACCATTAGTATATTAAAATAGCTTAAATTTTATTATTCTTTCTTTTTTAGTAAAATTTTTTATCATGTAGAATATTTTCTTACTTTACAAAAATGAAGAGTGACTGATACTGATGATCATAAACAAAATTAAAATTTCAATTTAAAATGTTTAAAATAGATTAGGGTTATTTATATATTTGTTCAGTAAATAAATGTTTACATAAAAGTTAAAGTATTGAACTTTTAGACAGTTTTTGCATGGTTGATACATTATAAAATGTGTCTTTATTTTTTGCTTTAAGGGAACAGAAATTATTGAAATATTATAAAAACTATAAAATTTTCATTGTTTAAAATAAGATTTTTCTCTTCAAAAATAACTTGCATATTTAAAATATTTTGTATTTAAAACATATAATAATTTCATTAATTTATAAATTGAGACGATTTTAACTTAAAAGTAAATTTGCTAGGTAGCTTGAAATTTATTATATACGAAACATCTATGAATTAACTAAAATTGGAATTTTTTCTAAAAGTAACGGCAAAAAACATAAATAAAGTAATGTATAAGTAATCCATCACATTATATTTAGATTTTATCATTTCCCTCTTCAAATATAACGAATGTTTAAAAACTACACATTGATTAAATTACAAATTCCTAAAATTCTTACTTTGGTTAATATTTGTTGTATTATGATAGAATTTTTAGGCAACTTGGTTGAACAAATTACATTTGGTTGTTCGGAAAGTTATTTTGTTTTGTATGAAAATTAAAAACATATAGTGAATGAATATTTTATTGAGTTGTATGTTGTCAATTTTAGTTCAATACCTTTTACCATCTTTCTTGTCATAGCATGATTTCATACACATAAATTAATTGGTTTTCACTAGCAAAAACTGATTTAGGTGTGAAAACTAAATGATTTTCCGAACAACCTAATATAATAACTTTAATTGGTATGCTGAGAATTATTCGAACACTCAGGGATTACATATAATGTTATAGAATATAAATTTTCCCATTTATTGGCATAATTATTGGCATAAATAGTTATAATGTCCATGTGTAATAGTTTTTACAGAAAAATAGAAAAATATATATCAATAACTACCGATTAAGAAAAAATAAACTTATTATAACTGCTAATCCAATATATTAATCAAATAAATAAATATATTTGCATAAAATTGAGAAAACTGAATATTTAAATAGCTGAAGTTCTTAATTTTAATAACATTTAAGAAGTTTCGATTATTTTGAAAATTAGAGCATATATTCCATTATAAATATAAAAATAATAAAACACAACAACTTCTGTTGAAACATGATTATTCATTGCGTGGATTGAACCAGAATTTCACTTCAATTATAAATTTTGTTTCCCAAAGAATCATTTTATTCAATTATTTACGTTGTTTTCGTACGTTGTCTAACAATTTGCTTATTTGCTTCCTAATATTTTAACTTGATTAATATTCTGTTTGAATAATGTAGAACTTCTAAACATTTATAAAAAATAAAATTACATACAAAATTAACTTTCATTTGCTATAGATTTTTATGTGGACAGAAGACAAATTTATCTGTCACAATCAAATATTGAGACTAAAATATAATAAAGATGAAAATGACATTTAACACAAATATTCTAAATGTAATTAAATTTAACACAGGTAAATAATTTAACTGTAAGTCTGTTTACCTTCAAGAATACAGTAGAACAATATTCATTCTCACTTTTCATTATTATGATAAACAAAAAGAAATGAAAATTGTATCATTTTATGTCATAGCGAATGATATATAACTTTGACACAACAGTAATCATCATTAATTATACCAGGAAAAATTAGATATAATTCTTTTATATATTCAAAAACAAAAATAATTAATAAACGAGGCATAGAATCATGAAATTTTCAATTGAGATAAAAGTCAAAAATTGTTTAAATTATGAAGAAAAAATTTAATAGTGTTTAAACTTAAATACTTATCTTTTATCAATAAATCTATTTTTGGTCAGAATAAATTTTACTGAATAACAGATTCTTGTTTTGCTTCAGATTTTGTTTTCTCTACCAAAAGTTCTCATTATATTATGAAACATAATTTAAAATAATTTTATTAACTATTTAATTTACTTATCCCATTTCCTAATTTTTCAAAAACCGTACAAAATTCATTATTAGAAGAGAAAAAAAACTACAATTATTTTTGTTTCCGTTATTCTTCTTGAAGAAAAGGAATTAGACTAGTAAAATGGATTTTCCAATATAGCATTGTTACTTTTTTGCTCCCTGAAAAATTGAAATATAATTATTTCTTTTGAGAACATTCTGAGTTAAGAATCAAAAAATATGATCCCATTCTTTATTAACAAATTAAAATTTCAAAGTTAAACATGTTTGGTACATTTATATATGCGCCTTTAATATACAACCTATAATATTCTTTCAATGACTAAAGAGTTCAATATCTCGTTAAGTGCCAATTATACCAGTGATTCTCAACCTGTGGGGCACACTAATGGGGGGGCGCAAGCATATCCAAGAGAAAATGTTATTTAAAAAAATTGATTGAGTGACTGAAAGGAAAGAACACACACACATACAAAACAAAATACATTTCGACATATTTAATAATTAACTTATTAAATTAAAACAACTTACTAAATTAAAAACAAATTTAATAATTATTAGTGACTTCCTTTCAATGCCTGTCTTTCAGAGCAAAGTTTTTCGAAGGAGGGTTTAATATTAGAAATAGACACTCTCAGTTCTTTTTCTATATTTAGCTGAGGTCTATATTTTGTCTTCAAAGAAGCCACGGCAGAAAATCCAGTTTCACAAAGGTATGATGTTGAAAATGGTAGTAGAATGCGAAATATCCTTGTTTTTAGTTCAGAAAACTTATCATCCACTCCTGCCCAAAATTCAAAGAGTGATTTATTACTAACTGTCTTTTGGTTTCACCGCTTGCCGTGAAGTCTATGAAGGTTTCTTCCTCTTCGATTGAGAGTCCTTCGGGAGAATTTTGAAATGGATCCCTCACCCAATTGTAACTTGATATCAGTTTGTCGTCAGCAAGAAAGTACTTTTTAAAATTCTTTGCTAGCATTGCTAAATGATTTTCAATGGTTACAAAAACAACTTTTACACGTTGTTCTTCAGCCTTGTAGGTTTTAATACAATCATTCAAATTTGCAAACATTGTTAAGTTTTCTTGCTTTAAATTTCTGCTCCACAATTCCAATTTCCTACAAAAAGCATTAACTTTATCACTCGTATCCAATATATGTGTATTTGCTCCTTTCAGTTGAAGATTCAAGTTATTTAATTTCTCGAATATGTCGACCATGTAGCTCAATTTCAACACAAATAAACTATCGCGAAAATTCTCAGCTTCCGGTCTGTTTTCCTCTTCTAGGAAAACGGCGATTTCTTCTTTTAATTCATAAACGCATTGCAAAAATTTCCCTCGTGATAACCATCTTGCCTCGCAATAAAATAGTAACACTGAATGTACTGCACCCATGTCTTTACAAAGTGCGGAAAAGATTCTTGATATCAGGAGTCTCATTTTTATATAATTTACTACGGTTACAATCGTAGTTAACACAATATTCTAACCAGGACTCATTTCTTTGGAAGCCAAAGCTTCTCTGTGGATCATACAATGTGTCCAGACGCACTGGGGCGATTTTTGTTTCACGAATGCTTGAATACTTTGGAATCTTCCTGACATAGAACGAGCACCATTCGTGCGTATTCCGACGCAATGTTTACATTCTATGTTTGCCTCGTTCATAAAATCATTTAAGATAGCAAATAAAGCGAGTGCTGTTGCTTTGAGTTCTATTGGTTTTCAGAAAAGTAATTCTTTATAGTCAGATAAATTGATTGATTTATAAAAAATGATTTGTCAGTATTGAAATAAAATGATTTGTCAGTAGAAACCAATAGCTTTGAGTTCTATTGGTTTCTACTGACAAATCATCACAAAATCTAACATAGGCAATGAAATGAGCATCTTAATTACTATCTGTTGCCTCATTGAGTTGTATTGAAAACAATTTGTAACTCAACTTTTTTTAAACAATGATTTTTGCTCTTCATATGATTTTAATTTTAATTCGAAGAATTCTCTGGGATTGTTTACGTACTCACTATGAAGTGTTTCCAAATGTCGTTTAAGTTTATTAGGTTTCATGCTGTCTGCTGCCAACATTTTTGAGCAAAGGATACACAGGGGCCTATCTTCTTCATTTACTTCTAAAAAAAATCTTCTTCATTTCTTCTTTAAAATTTAAGTATTCTTGAAAATATTTTCTTGATTTTATTTTCGGAACCACGCTCATGTGTGTACTTGATGATGCTTGTCTATCGTCTAAAGCTCGCTTACGCCCGCTTAAAAAATTATCCATGATTCTGCATAAGTCTGCTGCCGTGAATATTTAATACGGTGAATTGCAATTACACGAAAATATATATAATATACACATTCAGAATAGATTCAATAGCGATAGAATGATCGACTCGAATGAGATTGTCTGGAATTGAAATTGGCGTCATAGAACTTTCTCCTTCTCCCTATGAGAAAACATTTGTTCACATCTGCGCACACTCCTAGCTTAATTTTTTGCTGACCAGACAAATTACAGACAAATCGAAACTTCTCGTGAAACCGAGAGAATGCCTGACATGGCGGGATGCAAGAGCAATGAAAAAGCATAGAATTCTTGTTTTTTCAATGCTGAGGATCGGTGTTGCAAAATGTCAATAAATTTCGGTATTCTTGGTAATTTGTAAAGTTTAAAATTAAGGTTGTAGTGTAGGTTTAGCGCCAAAATACTCAAAATACATTATTATTGTATATATTTTATTGTATGCGGTGGGGAGGGGGGGGCGCGATGAAAATTATGATTGAAAATTTGGCCGTGAATACTAAAAGGTTGAGAAACACTGAATTATACAATTATAGATATATGCTCGTTGGAAATATTTTGCTAAAAAAAAAAAGAACTTTTCTGTTTTTGATTTGTTCTTTTCTGTTTTAAGATACAATGTATTAAAAATGAAATTCAACAAAAAGATAATGCAGTACATTAACATTTTTCTTTAATAAAGGCGAAAATACAAGTCAGGGAATTGAAAAACGGGGATGGTGTTTATAATTCCAATTCTGTAACATCCAATTACATGTAATTTTGCTTTCATCTATTCCATTCAGGATTATTTGATACTGAAGAAGCAACTCGGACAGGTAGGCTCATCGTCGAATATCCCGAATATACCCGAAATATCCCGAAGTTAACCAGTATGTTAGCTGTCTAGTATGCTAAATACCAGCCCCAAAAATAGTTTGAAGTCATTTGCACGAAGTTAATCAAAAACATGTAAATAAAGTTCACATAAAAATAATCGATTTTTTATTCCCCAATTATTTGTAGAATATTAACTTGGTGATCATGTGGTAATAATGTTTTTAATTCAGGCATTGCATCTTTACATAAATATATTTGCATTGATATATTTCGGAGTTCCAATTTGCTACAATTTTTTAGGTTATATTTCTCTTTCTTTTATTTACAATGCTGTCAAAAAACAATAGAAATAAAATGTATTATTCGTGATTTCCTTACCGCAAGCAAAATATTATTTCTATGAAAAGTTATTCATCGCTGGTTTTGCGAAGCAAAGTCAAATGTTTAAATTTTTTGTATTCACAAAACAGAAAATGCATTTTCTTTAATAAAGAAATATTAGCATAAAGATATTCCAAGAAAATTCACTTGAACTCAAAGGTTAAGATTTTTCATAGCTCTCAATAAAGGTATTAATTATATTAAAATATGAATATTTTAAGCATTTTTTATAACTTTTTTCAAATGCAAAGTTATTTTTACTAAACAATAAATTTTTGATTTATTTCCTATTTTTTCAAAATATTTCAACAAATATTTCTGATACAAGCCGTTAACCCTGTCTGGTGGTTAGAGTACCTGACTACGGATGGGGAGGACCTGGGTTCGAATCCCGGCTCATGCATGGATGTACTTTCTCTCTGTGTGTTTCTTGTCCTTTCCTCAGATGATGGATGAATATGGCCTGCCCTAAAACGGATTTATGGTGGTGTGGCGTGGGCGATGCTACTCGTACCTCCGTGACTTGGTTCACAGGCGCTCATTGGGTAACGATAAAATTAGTAGCAGTTTCCGGCCCTGTTGCGGCAAATATATTAATTAATCAAGTGTGACCAAGTGCATTAGAAACAAAAAAAATGTTGCTGATACATTTGTTTTTGTTAAAATTAAAATATATTTTCAGTAAGCATTTGATGACTAGCTATGATTTTTAAGTTCTGCAGTCTAGAATAATCAGTTTGTCATGCATGTCTTGTTTCTGTAGAAAGCACTATTTTTAAATTGTGAATAGATATATTTAGCAATAGTGGATATAATAAATGGTACATAAAAGTCAAAAGAAAGAAAATATTTCTTATAATCACGATAACTTAATAATATAAGAAAACGGTAATTTTATTGATGGATTTGACTGAATCTGTTTTGATATTTGATCATTTTGACCAAAACATAAGCAACATTTGTAGGAAAAAAGAAAGCTTGTAATAATTGTATTTAATTATTATGAGCATCTAATAATTATAACCATCAATATATTTATGAGTTACATCAATTATATAAAATTAATCATTGATTAACCTAATAAAAAAAATGTAAAAGCATTTTTATTACTTAGAAAAAGGTTCTAAAATTAATTAATTATAAGATAGTATATAAACACGGATAATTTTTCTGCGTATATTTCAGTTATTTTTGTCTATAAAAAATAGGAAATGCATTTTGCATATTTGTTTATAAAACTAAATTGACGATGTTTATAAATTATGTGTATTTTTGAATACATATAGATGCTTGACCTAAATATAAAAACATAATTTTGAAACAAAGAATTTAGAACATTTCTTGACATATTTTTGATTGTAAATACTTTCTTAAATTAATTAGTATACTCTGTAGTTATAAAATTAAGAATGAAATATAAATAGTGTACAAATAAAAATAAAGAATAGCACCTTAAAACTAAATCTATAGTAAAATATATTCTGTCATAGAAGTTACAATTTTTAAGAACTCTAAAGCATCGAAAATTCTAAATTAAGTTCTGGACAGCGACATAATGATTTATCTAATCATATACATTTTTTTTGTTCTGCTTGGAATGAATTAAAGAAAAACAATGAATTAAAAAAAAAAAACAAAGAAAAACTAAGGAATAAACTATGATTTTTAGACTCGCTCTGTTTTTCACAGGATTCTCTACCCGATTAAATTGCATTAACGATTTTTATATTAAATTCTAAAGCTCTAGTTGAATGATATGCAATAAATATGTTAAGTTTTTTTTAATTATATTAATTGTAAAAAAATTACAATGCACACATTTTTGTAAAAATAAAATTGAAATTTTCAAGCAATTTTTTTAGATTTAAATCAAATAATAAAATAAATTTATAACGTTATTACTATTAGCGTGCATTTATCCAAAACCACTCAATTTTCAAACTAAACACAAAAGCATACTTTTTAATTTCTAATTTAGTAGAATTCATAATTTCATTTTCATAACCATAATTATTAAACGAAATAGAAAAGTATGCTTTAAGGTTATGATTCCGTTTCACCTATTCAAATATAAAATAAATTTTGCTTTGTTGATTCAAATCCCTGACTTTTATTTTATTCTGTAAAAAAACAAAATGAATGTTAAGCAGACTATTATTTAATATTCTTTTAGAATGTGGTATAGCGTTACCTAGACATTTCTAGCCTTTTAAGAGAATATACACCATTGCGGTTTTAAAACGACCAATATTTAAGGCGCTTCAAAAAAATATTTCCTTATTTATTTTTTTCGTAGTTTTACGACTTTAACATTCGTGAATGTTATATTGAATGAAAGTTATCAACAATCCACTCTCACAAAATAAAAAATTTGCTCCCACGCGTAAGAGAAAATTCTTATTACACTTTAGCAGTTTTATCTAATATTTTTGTCACTATTTTATACCAAAATCAAGATACAATTTTTATCTTAAAGTATAGTGCATCAAGTGCAATTTCCAAAAAAGTATATTTAATGCGTTTTTATCTAAAACTCTTTTCACTTTGAATTCGAAGTACCACATTAATGCATTTAGTAGACTTTTATCAAAATAGCTGTTTCTGACAAATACGGTTAAGAAATATAAATGCAATTCATTGTTATAAATGGTACAATTTATATACTTATCACGAATGCGTTTGATACTTTTATACTGATACAAAGTTGTTATATTATTCGCATTAAATTATTTTAATATACAAACAAAGTGCACGGTAAATTTGGTTAGAAATATTTTATAAACGTTTTTTATTAAAATAAATTACAATTTTGTTGAAATCTAAAATGTAATTTAAAAGTAGTTATGTAAAATTAATTAATTCCGCGATTGAAACTTGTATATATCATACGTAGTTTATAAACAAAAGTTCAAGAAGTAAATTTATTTATAATCAATTATTTTACAGTTTTATAAAATAAATATTTATTGAGAATTTTATTAATAACTACTCATTGGAATTATAACTAAATTTTGAGAGAAAGCTACAATAAATTTAAAATTTTTAAGAACTTAAATGAACAAGTAATTTCTATTTTGTTTCGATATTTTTTCATAATATCGCTATGGAATTTTGTAAAAGATCTAGGTTTTAGCAAAATCAAATGTTTTTTTGCATACCATGGACTAATGTTGAAAGACTGCCGTTAATTTAAAGCATTCTGAATATTACAATGCAATAATTGACATAATTTATCAACAAGGTAATAGTACATATTTTATGTAATATGCAGCCGCCCAACCTGTCTACTGGTTAGCGTAACTGACTACGAATGGGGAGGACCTGGGTTCGAATCCAGGCTCGGGCATGGATGTACTTTCTTTCTCTCTCTCTGTGGGTTTCTTGTCCTTTCCTCAGATGATGGATGAATGTGGCCCGCCTATAAACGTGTTTGTGGTGGTGTGGCGTGTGGGAAGCTAATCATACATCCGTGACTTGGTTCACAGGTGCTGACCGGGGGACGATAAAATGAGTAGCAGTTTCTGGCCTTGTTGCGGCAAATAGGCTAATGTACTTACTTGCTCAAGGGTGCTCACCATTAGAAATAAAAAAAATGTAATATGTCAGCTAATAGATTCATAATAGATTCAACTAACTACTAATTCTCAAAAATAATTTCATTTCTTACAAAAACATTGTAGTAACGAGACTAAGAAACTGATTTCTGAAATATAAAATTCTTTTGACACACTTGTGGGTCTATTTTGAATTTTTGAATATTTGATAACCTGTTAATATAATTTTGATCAGAAGTTGATTAACCAATTCATAACTTACTAAGAGACTTATTTACATATATGGATAAACATGTAAACTAGTGTTTAATTAATATTCCTCCAGATGTGTAAGCATGTATAATACACTTAAAAATAAGTCTCAGTTGAACTATAAATTTAATTAGAATTAATGATGTCTCTTGTAAAATTATCATTAAAATCAATAATATTTTAAGCTTTGAATTTTTTTATTCTACCTCATAGTTTAATGTATTTCAATTATGCTTTATAGTATTGTAATTCAATTTTAGTATAATTAGTAAAGTTATAATTACATATATACTTTCCGAATATATCATTTGCTAAAAGCATAAAAATGGATGTCTCAGAGAAAGGCAGCAATTCTCGCTGCATGTCTGAAATTAGAAATAAGATAAAGTGAAATTGTAATAAGGCCTGCAGGCATCATTTGAACGAACAATTTTGGTGGCGAGCTATTGGTTGACTAGAGGAAGGACAACGTCAGGTAGAAATAACTAGATCGTTGAATGTGAGTCCGTCTATGTTTCATAGACTTTGGCAACGATTTCTAACCACAGATTCGGTAACCAGAAGGTGCTGGAAAGGATGGCGACATGCTACCAACAGTGCAGATGACAGATATTTATCATTATAAGCATGAAGGAAGAAAACCTAAACTCCACCTGAAAGCAAATATTACCTCGTTGCAAGCTCTGAAAGGTAGGTATCTTGATCAACTGGGCATGGAAAGCTTCACCAGCATGGTCTTTATGCAAAGTGACCAGTCTTTTTCGATACACTCAAGTTGCATCATAGGTGGGAACGTTAGCAATAGACATGTCAAAAAATCCACTGGAAGCGAGACCAATGGAGGGCAGTTCTTTTTACGGATGAATCCAGTTTTGCCTCTAAAGAGATAGTTGGCTCATTTTTATTTGGAGAGAACGTGAAATTCGTTTCCATCCATCAAACATCCACGAATGAGATGCATACGGAACAGGCAGTGGCTTTCTTTAGAGTGGACGCACAGATCTCCATATATTTCCCGGTGGAAATATTAATGCTCACACTAATAGATATGGCCTCCCAGATGCATATGTGCACCCTTATTTAGGATCAATAAGTGATGTTTTCTTGCTACAGGAGATAATGTGAGACCATACATGGCTTGCATTGTGGATTCTTAACTTGAGCAAGAAACAATTAGGCTCATGTTGAGGCCATCTCGATCACCGAACCTTAATCCAAGCGAACAAATTTGGAAGACTCTTGGACGACGTGTAGTTGTTCTTTAAATCCCCTCCTAGGACCCTATCCACGCTTTCAACTACTTTGGTAGATGAATGGCTCGCATCTTTCCTACGTAATTAATAGAGCACATAATTGAGAACATCACACAATGTTGTGGGGGGATCATACCTCTTTTCTTATACCAAACTTATAGATCCCATTTGTTCATTGTATACATATGCTAATTTTTATAACACTATATTTGTCTGGTTATTTCTATTTATGCTATTTTGTAGCTTCCTATGTATTGCATAATGTGTATAAGTTTAATTAAATTCCATGGATTACTTTTTGCGTTATCATCATTTTTGTGATTTTTCCTTAATTTAGAATGACCAGCGTACTTGTACTCAATTCTTAAATTTGCTTTTCAGTGGATGTTATGGTTGGCATTACTGAGTTACTATCAACAGATTTAACACTAGAAAACAGATTTACTACAAGTTATTAATAGGCTTTAAATTGCATAAATTTTCCTTTTGGATTTAAATCCAGTAACTGCGAAATTGCTGCTATTCTAGCTTAATGAAAACGGTTGATTTATTTTCATCACATATAACAAATTATTAGGTTTTAATATATTTCCCTGTTAAGTAAGAAACGATTTCAAAATATTAAATATGAGATTTAGCAAAAACATCTTAACAATTCATTTTTTGTTTCATTATTAATCATCATTAAAAACTCAAGAACTTTCATTTCATCAGCATATTTTTGAAGAAGATAACTATGAATATTTATAACATTATAGAAAATTTTAGTCTTAACTTTTAATGAAGATAAAGTTTATGTTTAATCTTGTTATGGGTAAACACTTGTTAATTAAAAGATATATTATTTTTGTTTGAACAAAAGAAATACTGAGAAAAGTAATTATAGTTTATGCATATTTGTAAGGATAATCATAGTGACCATCATACACTATTTTATAAAATTTTAATATCTTTAAAATTTTTCTATCCATTTATGATACTATCTTAACTTTTTTTTGTCACAGCAAATATTCTTTGCAAAAAGATAATTCTTATATTCTATTTTCTTTCCTAAACTAAACTAATTAACCCCATAAATTAATTAATATTTTAAAGAATCAATAAAATCAATATTTTATATTCATATTTTATGATAAACCTCATATTTTATGCTTAATAGCTCACATTTTATGGTAAACCATTTAACATACTTTAGTTCTAAAATCATTAATTTTCACCAACAACATGCTGTTCTAAATGAAAAAATTATAATAAAAAAGAAGGTTAATGATTTTCTTATGAAAAAAAATTATGAAAAGTTGGTTTCATAAAAATAAAATTATCTTTTACGCATACTGCCAAAACAAATATCTTAACACGACGAAATTAATTTTATTTCTATATCGCAACGTCTCATTAAAAATTTTTGTTTGGAATCAAATATTCAGATTTAAAAAGTACAATTTTAAAACAATATTAATTTTCTAAAATATACAGAGTTTTAACCATTTTTTTAGGGGAATTCATAATTTTTTCTTCCATTATCATTATTTTTTATTCTATAAAATGAAGACAATTTGTAAACTATCAATGAAATATAAAACTATTTAGACGCCATATTTTAGAACATAAATAGACGCCATAGAAGTAATATTTGATGAAATTTAAGTTTGAAGGATAATTGTCTTAGCACAAATAAATATGTTAATTCAAAAAGAATCATTTTTTCTAATTGGTTCAATTTGATTATTTTCCACAAAATTATTATCAAATAAAATTTTGTCAGGAAGCAATTTGTATGCAAATCTATAAAGTACATATGGTCTTTAGATTATGGAGTTCAAAAATAAGGCTTTTTAAAATTAGAAAGTATCGTGTACTATGAATCGAAATATTCATTCGGCTCACCATCGTCTAGTGGTAGTCCTTGGTGTTCACAACGTGTTCACAGACTCTTCCAGTTAAATAAGAAAAAAATATTCCGGTTCATAGAAAAGTGTACTATGACCCGAAATATAAGTTGAGTTTACAGGGTCTAGTGACAGGCCTTAGTGAGTCCAACTAAGGCAGGCCGCAAATTCGTAGATGATCGCATGAGACATGTATCGAGAGACAAGCCGAAGATCTCGCGAGATTCACATGAGGCCAAATGACGTCACAAATATCTTAACTATGTCAAAAAATGGGCGGAGCGAGAGACAAATCTGGATATCGAGATGGTTTGAAATATCTGGCAACTTTCCGCGAGACATCGCTAATTTCAATTTCTGCAGGGAAAATATACCACGTTGATATCGAGAGTCTTAGAGTTATTACAAGTTTAAATTTGAAGAGGAGGAGTTAATTATAAATCTTTATGGAGGTAATAGTATTTTTTTTAATATTGCAATCGGAAATGGAACCGGAATGTAAACAATGAGAATGTAAACAAATTCTCATTGGTTTAAAATATCCATGACGTCAGATTATAGCGTCATAACTATGTCACCTTAAGACCTCCATAAGACGGGGTTTGTATAAAATAAAACGGTGTCTCAATCGGATGGTCTACCGAGTTTGCGGCCTGCCTTATTCACAGACTCTTCAGATTGAAAAGTTCCAGCATAGTCTTAAGCACTGTTGATCAACGGGAGATAGATGCAGTTTTTGAATTTCCTATATGTACGTCTGTCAAGGTGAATGATAGAAAGATTTCGTATTTCTACCTTTACAACAAGTAAATGCCACCCATTACTTTTGAAATATCCTCTCAGAAGGCAATAAATAAAGCTGTATCCACTAAGCGGTGTCGAAACAAGAAAACATAACCACTTTTACAGCTGATTGAGGACTGCCTACATACAGCCCGACAACGGAAACAAACTTAAACGCTGTTCTTGCCAGAAATATAACTTTCAGAATTTTTAGTCTTTTTATGGTATTTAAGTAATCATCACCTCTGAAACATGTTGATAATGTAATTGAATGTAGCAAAAAATAATTTACAAGGCAAGCAATAGATTGATTGAAAACTATTTGAAACGATATTCATAGTTTTAATAAATATCATCACAATTTTAGTGCTAAAAATAAAAAGTTATATTCTCTCGACCATTGCTAAATTCAAATAGGCTATCAACTTTTCTACTCACTTTTTCATCAAAACAGTTTCAAAAGCTGATTTCATCTGCAACTAAGACACACAATAAACGACATTAATTTTTAAAATAGTGGTGGTTAAAATTTACAGAAACAAAAAAAAATAAGAATACATGTGCATCTTAAATTTTAGATAATATATCAGATGATTATCAATTTGTATTATAGGCAATTTCCAGTCTAAAATTTCACTTTCTTATTTTTTTCTGTTAAAACATTGATTTTCTTCCACAAATGAAAATGTGACTTCTTAACAAAAAATTTCAAATTGAGCTTAATTCAATAATGAATTTATATTGATATTGGTAAAAAATTAATATAAAATTTTTATCTATTTTTTACCTAACAACATAAATTCTTTATTGAATAAACACAATATTGAGTCATACAAGAGTAGTTAGAACTTTATAATGAGAATATTCCATGTGTATATCAATATTTTTTATAAATAAAGTTGATAGAAATTTAAATTTCAACTTAACAAATGTATATGGCTAATTTAAATTCTTTTTAACAAAGATTTTTTATTATGTATAAATTCAGAACGCCTCATCATATATATTTACATTTTTTGGTGATTTTATGTGATGCTACTGTATCTCAATTTACGTACTGAATAAGAAAGACTTGAAAATAATCGAATAAATTAGTTATTTAGGAGATAAAAGTCATAAATTCCAAAATCGGTGCTGCAAATCCCCCTTTCTGTTGAATATTTCATGAAAACTAAGCGCTAATGTGTTAAAGTGAGTTAAACTCTAACAACGTGATTCTCTAAATCTCCAGTGTCTCCCAAACTATGGCAGAAACCCCCATCAAGTTCCTAACAATATCGAATGAACGGGACAAGTATTACCTTAATTGCTATTAGAGCCCGTGAATATACAGGGTTATCAACGCATCTCCCTTCGCAAACGCTGTAGCTCAATCAATCTGTGCTGGAATTCGGAGTCATCACTACTATAAACGACTCGAATCCCTTTTAACCGCCGTACTTATCTGACAGTAGGTATTGGCAGACAGGGTTTATCTCCAGGCGACGAGTGTCGATCCACATCATAACTAATTGCAGAAGTATTGTTCCCTTGTTAAAATTTCTCCATGGCAACCAGTTAGCTAAAAATTTTCGCGCAAATCGGGATATGAGCGATAAATATTTTTCAAAAATAAATCCTCGCAGGCGTGGCGTTGTGGGATGTTGCCAGCAACGTTAATGAAGTTCAGTTGCTGATAACGAGGCTTATAACTAGCGACTGCAGATTCTTTCGTGGTATAATTATTCAAAATGAGTTGGCTGGCTCAAAGCAGGAGCAAACTTTCGTGGTTAAGTGAAATTTGAGTTGTGGAGTAGAATTTCATTGAAATAGTTTGAAAATTTATTTCTTTTTGTTTTCTATTCTATACGAATTATTAATCACTGCAATATTAATTTAAATTGTATTTATAGATCTTCCTGTAAGTAATAGGACACTCGGGAAATTTAATAATAATGTTTCCAATTAAAAGCTTAAATATATAAATGTAGTGAATTTTTAAATGTGTGTACTTTGTTATACAGAATATTCAGTTATAGATTTTCTGTGAATGTTAATTGATATTCTAAATTAAATGCCACTTGTAAATCACATCAGTAAACAATATATGTTATTTGATTTATGGATTGCAGTACTGGTTTTCATATATTTGATAAAACATCTAAGTTGTTTTATAAGAGCTGAAATTTATATTAAAAATACAATTCGTGGCTTGAGAAAAAAAAAATATTAATTTCCTGAGGTATCATTTTTAAAGACATATGCAAGTATGTACATAAATGTACTGGGGTATGTATCCGTGTATAACATATAAATATGTTTATTTTTATTAAACGTAAGAATTATTCGTTCATTTAAAACTAATGATCTATAATGTTATATAGTGCGTCAAACTACTACAAACATTTCACAAAATATAGCATTTTACTGAAACAGCTGGATCAAAAATTTCGCATGGGGATAGTAAGTGCAATTATTAGTATGCAAAAAGTTATTTTTCTCTTTTATCGCAATCAGAACATTATACACACAAACCATATAATAAATTATTAGTAATTCTTTGAATCACATGAAAAGTGAAGATCTTAAAAATATGAAATTGAACTATTTCCTTTGTTGAAATTTTGAATTGAAAACTTCCATATTTACTACTTATAGTGGAATAACTTGTTTTGAATAATGTTTGTCACACATTTTCCCATTTTTCTTTTTTACATTTTTTATTCATTACATTTTTTAGTTTTGAATATTAATAGTCAGATTAATTATGAACAAAATTTTAATATTTTTTAATAACTCTCAACAGAATCATTGATGTTAAAAAAAATGTTAGTAATTTCAAAAATAATAATCATAAAATAACTCGAAATACATGAGAAAACAAAAATTTTAAAGCATATATATTTATTAAAATATCCGACATTATTATTATATATGACATACCATATATACGACAGTATTATCAGAAATTTTAGGCAGTTAACTTTAATATAAAAAATATAATTAATTTAAATACTTATAAAAATAGGAAAAGTTGTCTAAACAAATTCAACAAAATACGATAATGAAATATAGAACTTATCGCTTACGAAATAATCATCTCATAATTTTTGTATTAGATATAATGTATTAAATAATTATTTAAAGCTTTCACAAAATAGTAGCATTTATCTCTCTAAGAAAATTCACAAAATATTTAAATATTGATAACCTAATCTGTTATGTTACAATTTTATATTCGTTTTCATCATGTTCATGAAAATTTAGCTGCATATTTTTACATTTATACATGAAATGTAAAATACATGAAATGTTTCAACAATTCTACAAGCTTTCTACATTCAATGCATTTATTTTAAATACATTTTAATTTAATTTTAAGCGTTAATTTCTACAAGCTACTTTATTTAATAACTTTTCCTACTACTAAATAATTAAATTAATTTCATTATATTACTTTGAAAAAGCTTATTATTAGTTCATATAATAAATTCATGCACAAAGAAAATATTTTCCACATAATATCTGTTAAAAATCATTATATTATTCTTAACTATGTATCTAGTTTTTTAAAATTTCAAATGTGATGTAATGAGTGAACCTTTTTATCTTTTGCAAGTGTTCCTTTGTTCTACATTCGTAATTTTTTCAAAAATTTCCATACTTTTACTTGAAATTCAGAATTATAAGGGAAAGTTTCATCTATTGACGAAACCTAGATTGTTATCTTAAAATGAACAAAATTATTAAATTTTGTTCATTAGGATTTTATTAAATTTATATTATATTCTTAATGACGATCTAATATATGAAGAAAACTATAAAAAAGAATTCATAGAACGAAAATGCATGACTTTTTCTAACACATTTTGCTCTGATAATGCAATATGTTTTCCTTAAATTAGTATCTTTATATCATTTGTCAAAAATACATCGAAATAAAATTATACTTTTTAACACGTGGAAAAGAAAGCTGTAAACCCGTCTTCAAATGCTGCAAGACTTTTTTCCTTCTTTATCGTATGGACGGACATATTTTTCTATGAGTTTATTTTTATTCAGTTTTAATATTAGCATAATATTTTATATGAAAGGGAATTTTTTTTAAATATTTACTCAGATTTTACATTTGTTTTATATATTATTGAGGCAAAATTATTGAGTTTATCTGAGATGTGTGTGTATGTTATTGCCTCATTTTGAGGAATTTCATTCAATAGTATATTCTGACCTATTTTTCTTAAAAAATGCTAAGTTTGTAAAATTTTATTTCAATTTTTTTATAAGAAATCATACAGCTATAGGTTAAAAATCCATAAAAACTAACTACAAAAAGTTCTATGTGAAATGATAATTTAATGATATGTACTCAATGAATGCGAAGGAAATTGCAATTAAAATTTCAATGTGATTATCAATGGAAAAAAAACCAAAACTTCGCAGAAATTTTCCTAATAAAGTGGAGCAATAGGGCAATCGTTTATATTAAAAACAGTCACTACATTAGGGTCATGAAAATAAAACACTACTGCACTTAATTTTGAAATATTATAAATAAAAATGTATGACAACAAAACAGACATGTTAATGTCCCATATGTCCCCTACCAATAACATAAATAATGTTAATAAACAGCAAAATTGAGAAGAATTACTTGGCACAATCTCTGAAACATTGAAATAATGAGAAACAAATCCGATATATAATGACATGAGCAAATTGAATCGACTACTTATACCTTAAAATTTTTCCAATCTCAAACGTTATCAGCTTTTTATCGAATCTAAAACACTGGAATAATATTTGATGCACAGATCAGTTGAAGATAAACTTGAACATATGCCACATTTCCTGTATAGAATCTCTCATAAATTAGGTGACAAAATTTGATCAAGAAAATAACTACATGATCTATATTCTTACAAATTGGGAAACTTCATCTCACTGATTTGTCGCTACACTGCAAAGGTGTTAATACTCACATTCCAAACATATCACTACAGACCTCAGTACTTAATCTTTATGCTGTGGGAGGATTTATTACCATGGATTTTGATTAAAACCAAAGAATTAATGATAGATTTTCTTACGCACATTTAAATTATATATATATATACGTTTATACAAAGCAATCAATAAATAACAATTAATTTCAAACACATTGTCATATATCTGTATGTCTTACAATTGCAATAAATGTAATGATATTTTAAATAAACCATTAAACTCTTAATACGTGATTCTTATTATAAAGGAAGATAAAGGATTATCAGGAATAAAGAAAGCTATAGAAAAATAACTGTGCCTTTTTTGTGATTTTTTGTGGTCGATATAAAAATATTTCTTAGTATGTGAAAAAAACCACATTAAAGTATTACTTTAAAAAACTATAACTGGGAAACATTAAATGAAAAATAACTAAAAATAATTGACAATAAGAAATTTTGAAACTATTTAAGTTAAAAAAATATTTATTGATTTATTTATTCAAATTGACATTTTCTTTCAAAAATTTGTGTATCTTCAAATTAGCATTCTAACGGGAGTTATAAAGCTAATTTTAAGAAATAGTTTGGTAAAAATTATTTTCATGGTTAAGATATAAATGGCATTTGTGATGGAACTTGCCAAATACATTTCAGATAAAGTTATTAGTTTTCAGACTGCTTATCGTGACCAGAATTTTGTAGCGTTATATTTATTCTTAACATGTTTTATTTTTTTATGCAGTATTATTACATTCTATCTTTTTAACAGCTCCCGTATGTTACAGTGTGCTTAAAAAGTTTTCAAATAGAAATTTCTGTATGTTTATGTATATACATATATACTATAACTATATATACTATGCTAACTGATATATCCATTCATTTTAAAGAAAGAAAATAGCTATGTATAACCAAAAAATAAATTGAAAAATGTTTTATTATATAAAAAAGAATATATGATAGAAAAACAACAACCGAAAAAATATGTTTCTTTTATTTATATTTTTACTATCCTTAAATTTTAGCTTTTACTAACGTACTTTTTCTGAAATTCCTATTATAAGAACATAGCAAAATTTTTATTTTTATACATTTTTGATGATATATAATAGGAATTTTTTTTTAGCAAGGTGATTACTTTTATTTCGCATAAAGCATGTTTAATGAATCTTTTTTCTATAAAAATATTGATTAACATATTTTTTCCATATAATACTTTTAATAAATGTTATAAAACGGTAAAAGATTTATTTGATCATAATATAGATTATTAACATAATAACGATTATAAAAATAGTAAAATGTAGTTTCTCTTCCTTCTAATCCCTGTTGCAACTATTCATTATGAGTAAAAGATCCATATCTTCAAGTTTATATTAAGAATAAGTCACAATTAGATTTGAAATATTAAAAATAATTGTCAATGAATCATGGGAGCTCCTGTATGATCCCGAAACAAAGTTCCAAATTTCGAAGTGCTGTTTCCGAAACTACCTGCTTTAAAAGAGAGAGAGATAATATTAAAGCTCCAAGTAATCATCTTTTTTTTAAAAATAATGGGAGCAATCCACAAAAAATTTGTATCTACGGGAAGAATAATCATCTCTGAATTCTAAAAGGAATTCATAATATGATTTTTCATGACCATCAAGTGGAAACTACGAAAGGTAACAAATTACCAGAAGATCCACAATACAATGTTCTAATTCACATCAAATTCTTCTTGGCTCTCTAAAAGACCAATTTGGTTTGGTATCATTTGTTTCCTGTGATCATTTTTCACTAAAGTTAAATCGATTAGGACATACCATATTACGTGGACTTCAAACTCCTGTAAATATTCACATCCTAAATGGGAATGGAATTCACGAATTGTTGAATTAAAAATCAGAATGGGAGCCTGGGAGCCCTTTATCACCCTATTGGGATTGACCAGGATAGATATTGCAACCTTGACATAAGCTCCGTAGAATGATACGGTACCTCATTCCTACGTTAGACTTTTTACTGTTAAAAAACCTCATAATCATCATAGACAAAATTTTGACAATGTTTTCTTTTTTTTTTCCCATGTGAAAAACAGTGGCAGAATCTTTAAAAGCAGTAAGGCATCTGATTGCCAGAGAATTTTCAGAATGGAAGCCATGTTGACAGTATTAGAGATTACTTTAAGAAAATAAAATATACGAATTAGATTAATAAATTCTTTTTACATTACAAGGGAGTGGTTTGCCTCACTTTATAAGATAAATCTTGAGGTTTTCTTATGCGAGAGGAAAAACAAATGTTCTCAAATAAGTTCTGTTCTGTTAGATATTTGAATTCTGCAGTTAATATAATATACAGTGATATTAAGATCATTAAAACAACTAGTTATGAAGATTGTTTTAATATGCTTATGATCCTGAGAAAGTGTAAAATTTTCCTGAGTATTTTTATTTGTTATATAATTAAAAATAAAAAATATATAAAAAATGTAATTTTTAAATTCAATTATCAGCCTCAATTTGCAAAGAAAATAAATTAACATTTTTTTTTAAAATTCTTCTCTATAATAATAATTTTAAATAATGTGATCTAAAATATAAATAAAATTTTATTATCTTTTAGTAAAATGAACGAATACATATTTTCTTGCTTTCTTTTTGAATCTCAAAGAATCCATTTTTTTATTATAACATCTAAGGAATTCGACTCATTAAATACTTAAATCCTATATTTCTACCAACATAAATCCAAAATTTTTAAGAGGGTTAGGAGGTTGCAGGAAGGATTTTAGATATAGAAATCATATGTTAGAAAGATGTTTTTTGATTCTTGGAGGAATTCAGAAAATTCAGGGTTGTTAATTTTCTACAATAAATTTATTGTGACGCAAAAGACTGACATGCAAGTAATTTCAACATTATATTTCATATATGAATATATAAATATTCTAATCTACAAATTTTATATTATCATAATATGATGTATAGATTACAAAAACATTTCTACAAATTTAAGTACAAAAAAAAGACTTTAAATCTGTAAACATAGAATTTGTACTAAACACATGCTTACAAAAATATGTATGCTGGCATATGTTGTAAAATATAAATAAAATATAAAATATGAACGTTATACAATCAGTGTCCAGAATAAATAAAATCAAAAATTTTATATTTTTAAACTTGCATCTTATTAATTTAATCTAAAACTACTTACAAAACTTGTGTATATTATCATAACACTTTTCTTTCATCATATTTCCCTATTTTGTAATATTAAATCATTCAGCTCAATATTTTGCCCAAGCATCATGTAATACAGCCACTAAAGAACTACAATGTCATCGATTCATCAAATAAAATTCATTCAATAAAATTAATGCACATTAATTTGGTTATTTAAATAAGTTTCCTTGAATTAATTTGGGAGAAAAATGTTTTTTTCTCCCAAATTAATGCAAGGAAACTTAGACTTAATGAAACTTATCGCTTTTAAAACTCATTCTGTGTGTAGATATGACATAGTAAAAAAGAAACGTTTACGGAAATTATTCTTTAAACTTGTTCTCGTTTGTTTCAATTTATTTTTCTGTATAAAATACGTAAGACACTTTGGTTTGTTAATATCCATTTATATTGTTACTGATATAAATCAGCATAATAACACAGGCTGGAAAGTGAAAAAATTTAAAACATATATATATATATATATATATATATAT
>JAPDSC010006565.1:0-12326 GCA_026290005.1 Latrodectus geometricus
TTCATTAGCAAATCTGTATCAATTCAGTAGTGGATGTTAAATATAAATGAATATTAAATAATGTTTATATTTGTTTATATTTATCGTTCACTTCTGAATTCAACTCTATTCAATCAATCGATTGTGATTGTTATTTCATGAGACAATCAAAAGTTTCGGATCATTAATAATTCATATATCATGAATGAGGAGTCGCTGTTATAGCATAATAATAACCAATTAAAAATAACATTCCAAAATTTGCGAAATTTATATTTCTTAATGGTTGTAGTTTGCTTTGCTTATTGCTTTACAGTTATTTTTATACGAAAAGTAAGTCAACAAAGTCATTTGGATTAAAAAAACTTTTGAAATATATCCAACATCCAAGAGGAAAGTGAAATACAAATAAATGAAGGCTAGAACGCTAACATTGAATTATTAGCCTAGCTGAATCATAATGTGATTATTTTATTTGATATTAAATATTAACTTTCTAAAATTAAACTTCTGCTGTTTCCTAACCTTTAGATTTAATTGCTTAGCTTTTAACTGAATAAAATGTTAATGATCATTTGATCCAATCAGTATTTTGTCAATTTCGTTTTATGTGAAACGTTTACTTAATTGACATTATTAAAGCAACATTAATTAATTAGATTGTCATTTCATCTAAATAATGTAAACTTTTATTAGTAGCTCAATACCTATAATGTAAAATCCCTATAATATATATGCTTTACATTTATTTAATATTGCATATGTATTTTTGCATGTGCTTTTTTTTTTAATATTGCAATATGTTTTTAGCAAATTTTAGGAAATTCCGATATTTTTTCTGATTTTATCTAATTATTTAACATTTCAAAATTAAATTTTAAGGAGAGTTTTTACAGGATATTTTATGATTGGTTAACTTAATTTTTTTTTCTATACAATAATTGTTTCTCTTTTGATAGTGTTTCAAATTAATATTGTTTTGGATTTTTATATAAAATAATTATTTCTTTTTATTATTGTTTTGATCTAATTGACTGATTATATTTGAATGTTTATTATAATTTAATAAATTTACTATTACTTATTTTATCCTAAATCAGGTTAAATTAATTATTTTTAATATAACAACATGTAATTATTATAAACCCTGATTCATTATATTATTTAATTCAAAACTTAGTTATTTTGAATGCAAATAATTATTTTTACATATTTCTGTGGTATACAATTAATTTGATACATAAATTATTTTGAAAATGTTTTAAGTAGTTTATTCTAGTTCACGCAAATTTGCACAGCGTACAATTAAAACACAAAATATTAACTAAAACATTACACATTAGAGCGCCTTGTGAAGGCATAAAATTAACTTTAAATTCGTATAATAACATTATTTTCACATGATAATAATAACAGCAACTTATTTATGGCTTCTTTTCTAAGAAAATAATAGGCTTAGAACACATTATATCATGAAAATAAGGCTTAATTTCGCGAACAAATCTTCACCAGTTTAAATTACAAATGTCTATTCTGGGTGAAAAGAGCATAAATGACGGGCTTCGTTGTTATGTTTTCTTAGCGTTTATTAGATAGGAGAATAAATTTCTGTAAGAATAATATGAATTTAAGTCTTTTGTTTCATTTTCTTGATGACTTACACCAGTTTCAGACAAAAGAATTACAAAAATTTTGAGGGACTGTATAAATCTGGTTCTTGAATCATATAAGAATTTGTTTCCAGTACTAGTGTTATTATTCTTAAAGAAATTAGTTCTTCTTTAAGCTAAATGATCTTCCGAATAAGCTGAAAATTGAAGTTTAAACCATTATTTCATTTGAAAATCGGTACATTAAACTATATTGCTCATATTTACATATTAATATTCCGTATTTTTATCTTGTTCACATCAGTTAATTGATAATACTAATCCATATACATTTTTTTAATTTATTATTCACTATCATATGTAAAGAAAATTCTTAAAAACAATTATTGTACTTTGCGTGTCAATTATTTTTGAGGTATATACTAATTTATATAAAAAGAAAAGTGATATTTTAGTTACTCATTAGAATCCACAAGTAAAACTTAAGATATGGACCAGAAGTGGACGTATCACGATATTTAAAGTTCTACTTTAAATTTCGTGATACGTCCAGTTTTTTAAATGATGTGTCAACGTTTTATTTACGGTTTTCTTCAAAAGATTAAACATTTATCAGAACTAATAAGAATGATAATTTTATTTGCATAAAAAAAATTGCAGTAAATAATCTGATAGAATTAGTATTTCTAAAATATTTTTAAAAAAATGAATAAAAATTAAGGACTTTGTTTTAAATTATTTTATTTGGATTAGTATACTTAAAGGTTAATCGCAATAGAATAAAGCATAAACACATTTTACAAATTTAAACATGTATATTTATGCATGTTATATTCTAATACAAAATATTTGTGTTCAATAAAAATAAATAATGCGTCTAATAAAAATAATGCACCAAATAAAAATAATGCATTTAATCTTTAATTTAAAAAAAAATTATCTACCTTATGATTAAAAATGCAGAGTTAAATAATTCACTATTTTTAAATATGTATATGGAATCGATACATTCAATTTCAACATTTATATGGAATCTATGGATTGCTATGGGTTACACTGTACTATACGCAAAATCTCATTGCCATAACAAGATTAATCTTCAAGAGGACACGTAAACTGGGTAAATAGCTTTGTACAAAACTGTACAACCATATAACTCATTAGTTGAAAAAAGATCTGGTTTACAGCACGCCAATCTGCTTGTATAATGCGACAATCTTTGTAGCTGAATGGAATGTCAATATGGTGATCATTACTTCACTTTCCCATGCAATTCAAAACAAAAGCAGATAACGACTTTGATGAACACAGTTAATAGGTTGGACAGTGGAATAGCAAATGTTGTCATAACAGGCAATTTTTAATTTTGCATGCATATATGAGTGTTAGCATTCTGCATGCTAACACCCATATATGCATATCCAGGGTCCAGGTAGAATACTCATCATCAGATTGTATTATGTATCGTCATAGGTGTCAGGACCTATGACGATATCGCAGGCCCTGGCACCTATGACAATACAGGCATAACTTAAGTTTGAACCATTGATAATATTGAAGTGATCTGTATATTTATGCCATTTTAAGGCCAGTGGTTGTGATGTATCTTCTAAACCAGTGAGATATTGTCAAACAAAACTTCAAGCATAATATTTGAAGATTTTAATTTTACATCACTTTTCTGAAATTCTTCGACACAGTTGGTGTTCGATCAATGTCTAGACCTACAAATTCCTTGAACATCACACCATTTGAAGGCAATTAATCATGGATTGCAAAAGACTTGATGATTTATGTCACTGCGTAATTTTCTGATCTGTTATAGTCAAAATTGTTCGATTATTCTATATCTTTTTGCATCAATATTTTTGTTTGATCAATATATTACTCTTAAGTTAACGATGCAAACTTTTTCGAATATGGACATCCATCATTTATTAAAATATGTTTTAAAGGCATGTTCTCCTAAAATTCTAAATCAAAAATGGATGCTGGATTTTTTCCCCAACTGTCTTGAACATAATTGTTATACAAGTTCATGAAGGCATTTTACATTCTCAATGTACAAATCTCTGTTTTACCTTAAAAATTTTCGATGTTTTTTACATACTTCTTGTGAATTGCATAATATAATGCGTATCCTGTATTTGCCTCAATTGTTATTTGGGAATAAACACATAATGTATGTAAAAGTACAGTAAAAGGTGAATATATATAATATATGCGTATAATTAGTTTTTCAGTGACCACATGGAAAATTAATAGGTGGTTTAGTGAAAAAGGGACTGAATTCTTGTCAAATTTTGAGTCAAATACCATATACGATCGATGAGATTGACAGATTCAGGAATGATTACACTGGCATTCTACCAATTCAGGAAGAATAACCTTTATAGACTAGTACTACTTTTAATCCTTGACCAATAACCAGAAGCCATGAGTGTAGATTCTCTAGATAGTTGTAGGATATTATACTGACAATTGTCTGCTATTCAGATTTCATGCTCTTGGAAGTTTTTTTAATCACATGCAGGACCCATTTGCTAGTCGTGCATAGAAATCTTATGGCGTCACAGTACTTCAAGAAAATTCTGCAAAGTGTTTTGTTAATTTTCATGTCACATAATCCACTAATCAGCAAGATATTTTTGCGCCGCCTACGTAAACATTTTATTCTGAACATCTCCATGCTTGCCTTTTAATTATTGGGCTAGAAAGGTTTTCGAATCTTGTTTCCATTGCAAACGCCTGGAGCATTATTAAAGCGTCTCCAAATGCCTCTGGATTTCAACCCTCTAATTCTTCCATTAAATATACTTTTCTCGATAAAAGCTAAGACAGATAAAAAGACTTGCATAAATTCCAAAACAGATTTTGCAAAACTGTTTATCTTGCATAAATAATCCAGTATTTTTAAAAAGTAAGCAGTTTTTTCTTAAACAAACATGATATGTATGCATAGATCAATAGAAGGTAGATATAGATTTAGATATATATGTATGCACTGTATCAACTAATATACATCATTCCGAAGGAAGTTTGCAAGTCATAAAATTTTCATCATGCAATGGCGACAATAAGATATATAAATTATTAACATTGCATCACATAGGAAACTATTATACCATCAGTAAGACTCCAATTTCGACCAAAGAATAGTAGAATTTATAAAGTTATTAAAAAATCCATTGGAGAAATTGATGATTGTGTTTGCAACTGTGATGCAGATTTATAATTGATTAATGTAAGTTGAAACGGTGAAATAACTTTGGGACTAATTTTACTCACCCGTTGCACCAGCATGTGATGATGGTGATATTACGTGCATGGTAGTGACAGTTCTCTAAAGTACATTACGAATCATTATACAAGTCTGTTAAACCAAGTGTTTTCTTGTCTTATTAGATGTAGCTAAGTTGAAGGACCCAAATCGTTCGGTGCTGTTTCTAACCTTAACTAAAATCAATAGCTTTAGAATTACCAGTTAATTAATGAACGACGTAGATAGATAACGCAAAGGGGCTATATTGTCTTTACAGACGAATCCTCTTTCTGCCTGCAACATCACAGTGGTAGGATTCAAGTTTGGAGACACTGTGGAGAGAGACCGACCACTAAGTTGTTGCGTTCTATTTCTGTGCATACTATTCTGTGACCGGTATAATGATTTGTGTATTATCAGATTTCTCTTCTGCATTTTTCTAATACGCATTGTGGCTACAATTAACAGTCTCCTATAGATCACTAATGAGGTGAGATGATGATTCTATTCATGCCTCCATGACAAGACATTATGCAGACATTACAATAAATCTAAAAGAATCGAATCTGCACAAAGAAAAAATGTAGTTAACAAGAAAAGCTTAAGTCATTTGAAACAAGTCTTTTTATATAAACTTTCAAAGATTTCAGGAAATTCTTAAGCAAATTTCCATTTCTTGTTGTTAAAATTTAAAGATAAATAATTCAGTTATAATGCATTAAACATTACCTACATGTATCTATTAATTATAAATTTTGTATAATGATATATTTTCCCAGTGAAGAACACAAGAATAATGTGTAATTTTTGTTTTATGTATTTAGCATGTTATTTTGAAAGTGAAAAAAACACTGTTTAGTAGTCATATCGTTATACTTCAATCAAGCATTTGTTACTATCCTATAGCTTTCCAGTACAAAACACTGAACTAAAATGTTGCAGAAAATCTTGGAGTGGTTAATTAATATTTTTTAAAATTTATATGAGTTATATAACATTTAGATTTGTTTAAATTAATATTTGTTATATTATTTTATAAAGAAATCTATAATTTGAGGTATTTCTTTCTTTCAAATTGTCAGACAATTTTAATTAAAATGGAATATTTTTTAATATTTAATGTCACATTTTATAGTTTGTTTTATGATAGAAAAAATATACTATACAAATACTCTTGTGTTAATAAAATCCAATAATCTTGAAATGTGATTCTGTATACACCAATAAAACAATATGTATTATTGCTTATACCACAGTAAGTTCATGTAATCTATTCATATTTCTTTAATTTTCATATTACACATATTTACAAAAAAATTTGTATTATAAGCAATTACCCAAATGAAATGAATTTTATTGGGAAAAATATCGATTTTATTATAAGCAATAAAAATTGCGGTGCATAAATTTAATCTTATTAATTTATATTTGATGGATGTGCACCACAGAAAATGTTTTTGAATTCCAAATTCTTGAAATTCACAAAAGAAGCATATTGCTGTTCATTCATTCATTATGCAAAATTTTCCCGGAACTGGAAAGAATTTAATTTACTCTTTCACATAGTTACTGGAAACTCTGAAAAAGCATCATAAACTCAAAAAATAAGCAATACGTGCCTACTCGGAAACCCTCTGGCATTTTTCAAACTTCGCTTACAAAGTTAATTTTAAGACTTCATAAGGTTTGTTTTTACGATCCAATAAGATTCTTGTCTTTTTTTCCTTAATTTATAACCTAAAACAATGTCAAATATCTGAATTAAGTTTGTATTTCGTTTGAGTTACGTCGCATTGTTTTATATTTTTAACCGATACATATATTCATGAAAACAATTGAAAATTTTTCTGTTTTATAAGAAGTAAAGCCAGCAAAATACTTTTATTGTTAAAATGAATTTTATAGCAAAATACGAGTCAGATGAGTTTTAAGAAAGAACAAAAATCTGCTAATCTGATTGGTGGTATTATTCAGAACATTAAGCATGTGATCAAATTGAATCACCAATTTAACGTAATTTGTACAGTTTGATCGTATTTTTTATGCTTGATTTTATAAAATATCTTCTTAAATAAATGATATTTTGGTAAATATATTTGAATTTTGAATAGTTGGTTTATTTTAAAACGTGAATTCATATTTTGCATCCGATATATTGATTTTGGGTTTGATTTAGTTTCCAATTTAAGGCAGTTTTTTTTCGGATGAAAGATAATTCCCCTTGGAGCTATATTTGAAAGTTGATGCTGAACCACCAACAGTATCCATTTTCAAAGTGAACACCAAACTCACGAATTGTTAAATTTTCAGCTTATCCAAGGCGCTGAACATTTGTCTGCAAGCCAGAGATATGTGTTTTGTATGATATTTAAATAATGGTATACTAGCATATTGTGATGAATGTGTCTGTAATCTAACATGCTATGAACAAAAGTAAAATTTAATCTATAAAAATACAATTCTAAATTCAAGAAGTATCACTTTGCAATTTAAGTATCACTTAAATTGCAGCAGAGCGCAGAAATACGAGTAAAAAGTTACCAAGATCAACATAAAACAAACAGAATATTTGTCATTTGATTCTCCTAAACGTTTAATTATCTCTAATCTAACATTTTAATTTTTATAGTTGATTAATGAATCGGACTTATATATGCAGGATATTTGTTGATATTCATACATATTAATTATTTGTACAGAAGTTAATAAATTAAATGAGCAAAAGCTTTTAGATACGTTCTTATTTTTAGAATACAGAAAAATAAATTTGTTATTATTTAAACAAACAAAATTTTCCATAGCTATTTTTTTCATCTGCTTTTGGAAAATGAAACTACAAAAAGTATATATAGGAATTGGAAATTACAAGTTTCGGGAATTTTAAGATTTAATTTTACAAAGATAAATCTTAAGCCAAAAGTATCTTTAAGACAGTATTTTTTCATAAATTTAATCATCCAAAGCAATGAGAAATTACTCAATATCTTCCTAATTTTTTTGTAAAGGGACGAATCTTTAATTATTTTTAAGTGATAAATTATAGTTTATGAAAAAATATAATTATGAAATCTGCTACAATCCCCATGGATTATATTCGGAAGGAAAAATTCTTTCATATTAAATATTAAATGTCCCTGTTCAATGCTAAGTGATAGCTTTGCAGATATTTCTATAAGAGCAAAATTTATAGCAATTTCAGGATATAAAATACTAAAACTAAATCTCATTTAAAAATTCCCTTAGTTTTTTAAGATTGTTTCATTGCATTTTAATCCTTTTCAAATGCATTTCAATCCCGTTAAAAATCCTAATTTTTGAGAAACATCAATTTTTTTAAGAAATAAAAACATAGCGAAACAGTAAAGTCATCATGTAAAAAACGTGTTTCTTAGAACTGCATTTCCTAATATTTTAAATTCACAGCTATTTACGACAAATGAAGAAATTGAAAAAGCAGTTTAATACCTGAAGACAGAGTTCATTTCAGAGTTATTGCAACATAAATTTTACTCATTGAATTAATGAGACGTACTCCATTTTATTTTTCTCTTCTCTGGCCAATTAGACTCCTGATGTCTTTTATACCTTCCACTGAAATATTAGGTATTTATCCTTAAAATCGAGCATGAAACAACCGATGACTTTCTTGAAACAGGTTTATGCTCAATTTCATTCGGATGAGTTTTCAGGTATGAAACAGCTGTAATAATGTAAAACTTCGTAACATATGGCTATATTTTCTTCTTAAGGCATTCAAGAACTTTTTTTTTTACTAAAACTGGATTTAGTTTGTTTTCCTATTTAATACCTCGTCATTTCAAGAAGGACTTTTTATTTGAGTTTAAAATCAATGTTTTGAAATGGTTTTATTTTCTTTTGAGTTTCATAATACAGAAGTTTTTTAAGTAATCTCAATGTAGTATTTTTTGACTAGTATGACTAGTAAATGACTAGTATTTTTTGTAATCATTAATAATATACTTTCTTATAAGTCTAAATTAAAAAATGATAAAATTATATTTCAAATTATTTTGCTGTTAATATTTTCAAACAGATGATACAAATATTAAATTTATCAGCATATATTTTTTCAAAACAGTATTGTGTTATTTGTTAATATTTTTTACTAATTTATTTTAACACATTTGAAAGTATATTTGTGTGTTGAGAACCTTAAATATATTATTTTATATATTTGTAAAATATAATAAATTCACAACAATTAATAGTTTGAAATAAATTTTGATTCAAAAATTTCATCTGTATGATAAGTAAAAACGTTTTAAAATTCAATTTCTTTTACAAAAAGGATGAAGAACACAAATGTTTTTTTTTTCTTTTGCAAAACCCAAAATTTGTATAGATTGCTTGGATTTGCTTTTTTTTATTTTTTTTTTTATTTATTTATAAAAAATAATCATGTTAAATTAAGATACTAGTATGAAAATTAAATTATAAAATATGTGTATGCGTGACACACAGACACTATAATCATCAAAACTTCCTTTAAAAAATATAGAATTTAAGCATTTACTTTATATTAAATTGTATTTGCTCTCTTACACCATAAAATCTAATTCAATCTATATAAATAAGATTTCATTAAAGAAAAGTTAAAATCTGATATCCATTTTATTTTCAATTAATTCATTACATATATGATAAGACTTTTCTATAAGCGAAGAATATTTAATTTTCAAGTAAAGGATATTATGTTTTAAAATTTGCTATTAAATATAGTTTTTACGATTTTTTATTACTTATAAATTGTTTCAAAATTATATATTTTCTGAAAACTTTGTTTAATGCATTCAAAGCTAACTATCTTTAGAATCATGTAAAGTTTTTCTGAGATTTTACCATTTGTTATATCTGTTGCTAACAAATAGCGGCTAGACTTGAAAATTCTAGTCACGTGATGGATTCCTCCAAAGCTGTTCATTATTTACATTTTGAATTGAATGGTTTCTTTTACGAACTACAACCTTCTAAACTAATTATGTTTTTAAAATATTTTAACACAAAATTTGTCTATAATCTTCCAAATATTAAACTCGAACATTTCTTATACTAAATTCTATATATATTCTGAATATTGAGAAGTTTTTATAGTAAAAATTCCTTATTATACATAAAATACTTCTGAAAGAGCCAATATGAAATGTATTTCTTACGCTTTACAATTTAAAAGATATATATGTATATATATACAAAATAATATGTAAATCTTTTTTGCTAAATTGCTTCCAGAAATCTAAAATATCAATAACATTCTTATTTATGGGTGACAATCATGCCAGCGAGTAGCAACCAATACATGAGAATTATTTCAAGTCGATACGGAAATAATTAATGATTATGAAATTTTGAGTAATGAAAGTATCGGTAAGCCACTACCGATAAGTGGATCCCTCTCCAAATTTGGACATCAACAAATTGAGATAACAACTTGGGGTACACGACAACAATGAAACCTGTCACATTTCATTATTGCAATCTTATTCACCACTACTTCTTTAAGTAGAACGTGTCTTGGTATCTGTCAACTGTGATTTGCCTTATGAACCAACCAGTTCATTCAGTCATTTGACCTAAACCTTCATAATATCATCTGTCTGAGTTTGAACTGCCTTTATTGAAGGCAGACTGGTATTCTTTGCACCTACACGTGTTTAACAAGACATGAACAAAATTTGTATGATGATTTTCCAAACAGAAATAACTGCAATAAATATAAACTAAAATACAAATATTGCATGTATTTTGTCTTGCAACTCAAAAACAAATGTAATGAAATTATCAATAGGACACAAAGGCGCAAACATAAACATGACCAGAAATTATTTAGGTCACCTTAAACGGAATTAATTTGTCACGAAGGTAATTATGACCTAATCCATTGAATATACTGAATGCAAAATGCAGCGTCTTTCCTATTTTTTATCACTACAGTCAGATCTGTTTTTTGCTCAATAGATTAAAAAGGCAATAACAGTATAAAAATACAATAAAAAAATAAATATTATGTTCGTTAATAGTTACAACTAATTATTTTTTACAAAATATTAATTGTTATCCTGTTGAAATGTCGCTCATAAAATGCTTCATTAAAAAATATTTCAATAATTTACAAAGCAATGAGGGATTGCTTTTCAAACAAAATAAGATAATTACAGATGGTAATATTTTTAAACCATCTCATTTTAATTGTTTAAATAATTTAATGTGTCCATAATTCAATATGATCATCCTAATACGGAACTCGAATACGACTTTAATAAAAATTTAGTATTCAGTTTTGTTTCATCCAAATATTAGAATTGATTTATTGTTATTCACTGAGTTCATAAAATTAGGACTTTTTTCTACTTGCAATATCAAATGAGGGATCCCCAAATCATAAAAATATATAGTGATTAAATTTATGTATACAAAATCATTCCACATATTTGAATACAAATAACTCATATCCATTTTCTGAAGCTTAATCTTTTCATAGGAACGGTAAATAAATATGCATTTCAACTAAAATTTTTTCTAAATATTGTATAATCATAAAACATCATAAATAATGTTATTTATTTACTTATTATTCTTAAAATGTCATTGTATATATATCACGAAATAAAATTTACTTTTTTAAATTGAATGAAAATGTATAGATAAATGCTTGAAGAATAATTTTAAGGAAAAGTTCACATTTTCATCACTTTTATGCATTTCATTTTAAAATTAGTGTTGATGTGTGGCTAATTACCAATATTTTGAATTACTAAAATGTCTTTCAATCTCACAAAAGTACAATATTTTTATTCTAGAGGAAATGGAGAGAAAATTAATATCTTTGGTAATAGATAAGGAATTATTGGTGACATGACTATCATAGGCTGCCGCAATTCTAATATGGAAGTTGTGATTTCACCCAATTAAATCTGAAATAAGTCAAAATTAAATTAGCATAGGATTGGAAAAATCATTCAACAGAATATTTCGCATATAATATTGATTTTAAACATAGTTTGGGGAATATTTTAGTACACTTTTCTAATTCCATCTACCTTTCAAGATAAGTAGAGATTTAGTATCTTTTTTTTAACAGGAAGCAGGACATAATCGAAAGATCCTAGATTTATAATAAATATGTACTGCTAAAAGGGCTGTCTCGTGAAAACTTAAGCTGTTTTTCTTTTTTATGAATATCGAGATTGTGTTGTTAATGAATATTAAATTAGAAGGTACAGACTGAAAGAGATTTTCGTTTATTTCTTATCGTTAGTTTCAATCAATAATTTTATTCAGTGTTCCGAATACTTTTAGTGCACTGAACTAAGGTGGGGTGTTAGAACGAGATTCCTAAGGGAAAATAATATAATTCTGGTCAAATAATAAAATAAATCATTTCCGCTTATTTTGGCATGTGATCAATTAATATAATAATAACATAATTCTGTATTCATTATATGTGTCAATTTTTT
>JAPDSC010006567.1:0-13420 GCA_026290005.1 Latrodectus geometricus
GCAGTTGATGTTAACTTGATAGAAATTAAAACCATATCTTTCTTACATTAGTTGTTGCATAGATAAATGTTAAAAATAAAATAAATTAATGATATTGTTTTTTACTTGATTATATTTGTTCAAAACAATGCATAGATGTGACAAAAATGCAAGAAAAAACAGTTACTTACATAAAAATTCAAATTTAATTTTAAAATATTGAAAAATTAAAGCAAAATATTAAATTACTACAACCATATATTTAAAAAAAATTTCTTTATAATATAATATGGTTTCTAAGGAATTAATTCTTAAAAGTTTTGAACATTGTAAAATTATCAACTTATAAGTAAAAAGTTATTTAATAAAAAATATGTTACCTATTTAAATGTATGTAAACTATTCCTATGAATTTTTATAATTTACTAAAATCAGCAGAATTGACTTTTTCATTGCAAATATAATTTTAAGAATTTCTGTTCACGAATTATCTCGATAAATGTAAATTTTTTCTCAAGCAAAATGTGTCATACGATTTCTTAATATGTTGTCAATAAAATAAGTATCATATTATTGCACATTTTACATTCGAGTTTTCCATTGCATTCGCTAGTCTGAAAGTATTTTATGTCACGGCAATTCCATGTGAACAAATGACTCAGATTAACTTCGATTCTACATAAAATCCAATATTTTCAATTTACTGAGAAATTCAAAAGCACTGCAAACTCATTTAAAACACGATTACTTTCATGGACATAAAATCCAATATTCTATTAAAATTATTCTTGAAACATATTTCTTGGAAAAAGCATTTAAATTCCAGTAAGTTATTTTCTAACTATAAACAAATTTGCTTATCTGTATCAAATGGTCAATAACTAATTCGACATTTTAGTTAATGGATCAAAGCAAAAATAAATTATGTAGTCAACAAATAGTTAAAATGCTTATTTTGAATATTGAAAGTACTATAATTTAATCTTTTTCAGGTTTAGATAAATATGGAAGATTGAATTTCTAGTAACAAAAAATTAAGTTAGTATCAAACAAGTTAAAAGCATAACGCACAAAAAATTTAGAGAAGCTACCCTTCATAAGCGACTACATAATTGAATAATATCTTTTTAAATTCACGAATTTGATCGATTCTTTTTTGTTCCTGAATAAAAAATAAAATAAATACAAAATCATTTTATTTAAAGTTTTACCTATTCTCTTTTTGACAGAAAGAATATTTAGATACAACCTCATTTTAAAAATTTATTTCATTTTTATGCTAAATTAACTTTAATTGGATTTTAATATTTATTTTAGCAATTTAATAAACTTCAATATTTCACTTGTATTTATTTTATAATTATATCAAACAAGGTATACTTTTCAATCATAAGCTTAAAATAGAGTAAATATTTTTATGAAAATGAAGATTTAATAATTTAAACATGAAATAATTATTTATAAAAATTAATATTCAAAGCTTTCACTCGATTGATATTATTAATAAAAATATGAAAATAGATCAACTCCATTCTCAAATAAGGACTACATTATTTTTTATTCTGTTTATTGGTATGTTATATTATTTATTGGTATGTATTAAGTGTTGTTGTTTTTATCTTATTTTTGACAAGATATATTTATCCCACTACTTATATGTGATAAAAAATGAGGTAAACATTAAGATTTATTAATTAAAATAATCAACATATTCCATGAAAATTCAAAGAAAAATTTAATGCCTTTAGTATAAAAATATATAAAAATTAAAAGATTAATCAATAAATATATAAAATAAATTGTGGATGATTCAACATTCTTTACATTAAAGATGTGTGACTCCTTCAAATTATAAATTTAAATGCAGCAAATTTTCAAATACAAAAGTCATAATTAAAACTGTTCAAGAAGATACTATTTTTGATCTCCAGAAGAATACAAGTCTCAAATGCACATCTAGATATCCTCATATTTCTTTTAAGAGGCTCACCAATCATTTCTTTAATATTTTCCTCGACATCTAATAAGAAAATAACTCTCAGGAAATTACTCTAAGAAAATAACTCTCAGATATTTCGTATCTTTAGAGCTTGCGTGTTTATCATTAATAAATTTCTGTAAAAAATACCATTTTCCATCTATAAATTTCTTAGATATAATGTAAAAAAGTTTTTAATAACTTTTTTAATCAAATGTTTTATTTGTAAAGTTTGTGAGACGCTAAATATTTAAGATTTTTATATTATAAACATAATTTAATAATGTAAAAATCTTTATCAAAGAAAGAGGTTATATTCTAAAAATTAAAAAGGTTTCTATTATCATAACGTTAACAAAATAATATAATTTCTATATGCATGGATAACATTATAAAAAGCAAAAATAGCATTTTTTACAACACAAAAATAATTCATCACACTTATTAATATTTAGTCGTTTATAATGTTATTAATTCATTAATAACATTATAATGTTCTTTAACTGTTTTTTAAATAAAATTATTAACACATTTATTTGCCGATATTAATAACTTAACATTTTAGTTTGGTGTATAAATATCAAAATTTTGAACATTTGTTATTGAGAAATTATGCATAATGCTTAAATAACAATTTAAAATTTTGACAAACATTTTACAAAATAGGTAATATTCATATTAAGGAAGAATGAATTGTAGGGTAATTGACAATAATTAGTATTTAGTATGCATACGTGTTTGTAAGAATCTTGGGTATTTCTGATCCATTATTCTATTTATTGTCATACATGTAATCATTCCAACAAAATATTTATTTACATTTGCGACATAATTTTATTTTATAGATATATCTTGTTCTATATAAAGTTATATAAGCACATCAAGGAGGAAAGAACAATAGCTTATTGTTTCAAATTTTTTTAAATTTTAATAAAAGTTTAAAATTATTTTACAATTAAACGCTATTTTAATACTTAATAGAAATTCATTGTATCATTATGCACGAATATACGTATAGGTATGTACAATGGTAAATAAAAAAGTATTGGCAATTGTCCATAATTAATCATATTAGCTAACAAAGTAATCTTGACAATTTTAACTAGACAAAACGAACACAATAGGTAATAAAGACTCAAATCTAATTTAAATTTCATTTTAATATTCCTTTTACCCAAAATATGCAACAAAAACGTAAATTTGCATGTCAAAAAAGTTATGCAAATTTTGTCATGTTGAGGTCACGTACTTAGACTGATAAGAAAGCATGTTAGCATAAAGTCAGCAGTGCTATTTCAAAATTTTTAAAACGTTATTTTATTAATGCTGTGATAAAATGGCTTCGAAATCGAATGAGTAGGATGTTAATGTTGAAAACATGATTATTCAGCTCAGAAATGAGGGTTTAACTTATCTTGATATAGACTAGGAATACAGTTGAACATAAGTTTATTTACTGTCAGAAGTGTTGTAAAAATGTTCAACGAGACAGGATCCACTGAAAATAAGATTAGAAGTGGACGGCCTGGCATATTAAGAAGTGTACCCCAGTTGGCCAAAGAAGTTGCTAATACTTCGCATAAAAATTTTAGTGTACAGACTATACGTAATGTTTTACATGAAGAAAGTTACTATGGAAGGGCAGCTAGAAAGAAACCTTTCATATCGGAAAGAAACAGATTAGATTTTGCAAAATCTCCTGTTAATTTATCAGATGAGTTTTGGAACACAGTTATTTTTTCCGACGAATCGAAGTTTAACATTTTCGGGAGTGATGGACGACCGACCATATGTGTGGAGAAAGCCAAACAACGAACTGGAAAAACGACACTTAACACCGATTTTTAAACATGGTGGAGGGAACGTCTTGTATTTGCATAATGCAATGGTAAAATATTGAGATAACAACTTCTTACGATTCAACATGTTTTAATTTTAATGAGTTAAAAATATTAGGTTGGGGAAAAAGTTATCCATTATTTTTTCGGTAGACGTCTGTAGTGATCGCTATCTCGTGAGGTATCTATCAAACAATTTCAAATTTATGCGCATTGGGAAGGTGACATTTGACACTGAAATATTCTTTTGCGGTTTTTTGTTTGATTAATTCAGTTATGAGTACAAGGTTTTAAAAATAGAAGACAACAAACAGAAAATTCGATACATTTTAGTTTTTCTTTTATAATGGCGAAAATGCTAACCAGGTGGCTAAAATTGTGAAAGGTGTTTATCGTCCTATATATGACTGTAACAACCAGTTACGCGCAATTTTGGTTTCGTCGATTCCGTTTGGGTATTTGGATGCTAAAGATGCACCTGGCGTGGATACAACATCGTCGAGAATGTCTATAAAATATCAAAAATTATCAAACTTGACAGCATGTCAGCAGTCGTAGCTTCGCCCAAGACCTAAAATTTACATGAAAACTTTTAAATCTTTTTACAAAGCGAATCTGAAAGAAGTTACAAAAAGTTCACATAAAAATAATGGATTTCTTTTTCCCCAAACTAATATTATTTTTCATTATTACTATTATTTACTCTTCTCTAAATATTTTTAATCAAATTTTTTAATTGAAATTGAGGGCATAAAGTTCCAATTTTCTCACCATTTTTTGAAATATAAATGTTATTTATTTATTATATGTTTCAATTAAATTATATATTACTTCTCATTCTGTGAATATTTGGACCTTGCGCCATAAAACCCAACCACCTTTCTGTGAATATCTCTATATTTTAATTCTTTATTGTGCTTTATACTTTTGTTATTTTCATTATTTTGTATAATATCAAAATTATTCTAAACTGAGACTGTATTGCTTTAAATTGTTAAATTTTTATTGAAAATAAATACATCGTAATAGAAATGTACTATTAATATATACGAATTTTCTTTCCATGAAATTTATTTTCCTTTATTTATTGAAAAATCTATTAGCTTATTATAATTTATAATATTTTCCCTAGTTACTAGCGTTTCATTTATATAAAAGATATGTTAAGAATTGCAAAATGAATATTTAATTTTAATTGAAATTTTTCCTTTATTTTTAGTTTTTCCTATTAAAGTTGCATCGCTGGAATACAATTTTGAAGTAATACATAAGCTTATTTTTTTATAGCTATAAATACAACATTAAATCTATACTAAACTATTCATAATGATATTTTTTCAAAAATTTATAAAATATAAGTCATAAGATTAAACTAATTAACTTAAATTATTTTAATTTGTATATTTTTACCAAATCTAACTTATGATTTATATTATTTAATTACTTATTTCAATTTTAAAAAAATTTGCTTAATTTAAAAATTTTGCGTTTATTGCCTATTTTCTTATCATTTCTTAAAGAATAAATATTTATTACGTTTTATTGATTTTAATTTTTATTGAGAAAGTTTAACTGTCATGCATAATCTACTTAAAAATATTATTTCAAGAAATAGCAAGAAAATAATGATTCTTCAATATTATTATAGTTATGATAATGTATCTTATTTCAAGGATAATTTGAAACTAATTTTCTGCAGCTTCTTGGAATAGATAAAACGTCTACAAACTGAGCAATAATCTTCAGACGTAATGTGAGAAAGATTTGTCTAAATGCGAGCCACGTGCTTGATTTCCATAGCAACCATCTACTTGTTGACTGCCCTGATGCTTATTTTAACTCGGAAGTCATTCTGCTAGAATTTCCTTATGGTGAGATACAATTACAGTCATTTATTTTGCAGCTATCTAAAAAGTTTCAAGATTATCTTAGTATAATTAAGTAATAAAAATTCCCAAATTCTCTTTTTGCTTTGTTTGCCCTTAAATATCGCATAACCGAAATTTTCTTTAAGAAAATATTAAAATATATATATGTATTACTGAGATTATTATGTTACTGATTATGTATTGATCTTTAAGAATAAAGTATAATACAGCGTGTAACAATTGCAAATCATGAAAAAAATACTTCGTTAAGACATTCTGTTCTCTATCTTATTTTAGTTTAATTAAATTTTAAAATTTCTAATTAAATTAATTGAAATATTATAAAATTTTTTATTCTGCAATTATTCTCCTCTAAAACTATTTGAAAACTTTAAAATTGTGATGTTTTTTATTCTAATGAATGTTTTACAGTTCAAAAGAAATAGTTTTATTGTGTGTGCGTTTTTTTATTTTAAAATTAAATTTACTTTGGAATTACATATTTTATAATATAAATGAACAATGAAATATTTCTAACGTTATTTTTGTTACGTATCACACTTGGCAAAGCTAAGCACGCCCATAAGGGACGAATGAAGCTAGGAAGAGTATCTTCCGTATTTCAACAGAGCAACCTCCCCTACGAGGGTGGATGTACGACTTTGGCTCATAGATGGCAGCACCATCTAGGCCTACCAATTTAGAGCGGGGGAGCCAGAAAAAATCCAAGGCCTGATTCCTAACACCTCACAGGTATTCATTTTGAATGGGAACATAGAAGACATTACAACCACGACATAATTAATGTGCCCCAGTCTCCATTAGTGAACAGGAAATATCTTCGAATAAGCCGGGATTCGAACTCACCACCTTTTGGTAACGAGAACGACGCCCTAACCAACCGGGCCACCATGGCCTATTTCTAAAGTTAAAACCTAAAATTGAATTTTAGACTAGGAAAACTTTTCAAAGCAAAACTTTTCCTATAAAAAAAAATTTATAATAAATATCTAATAATTCAAACTCTTTGCTCTATTCAATAACTTCCTTTCGCATAAGTTTCTTAAAAATATCATTAAAATGCCAATTAATACTTAAAGTTTAATCTAATTATAATTTGTAAGTCATATTTTTAAAATAATGTTTTTCTATGATATATATGGTCTAGTTGATAAAATATATACTAGATGATAACCCAGCAAACACAAAAATGCCGGGTATTCATCGGGCCGCTGCTGCGAGCCGTCTTGGCCAGCAGCGGCCCACCACTATTTGGCCTCGCCGGCTCCGTCAATAAAGTGGTCGTCGTCATTGATGGTGGGTCGGCAGTACGGTCCTCTGCTGGCCCAACGCTGGTTGGCCAGCAATGCCGTATTGGCCGCGTGTGGCCCATGTAATTGCCGTACACGGTTATTCATCGGCCCCGTGACGTTTGGCCATCAGTGGCCGCTTTTACCGACGTGGAGCCAGTTATAACTTATACTTTGTTTCTACAAATAAAAATGAAATATTTATTCATTTTTATCTGCTTATAGTTTATATGTTGTGAAGATAATATCCCATTAAATTAAAACTGAATCTGTTTTGGTTAGAAAAGCAGTTTTCCTCCTTAATTAGCAAGTGACATTAAATGCACATTTATTTCATAAAAAAATTATATATAAACTAAAACAATTTAAAAAATGAATGTCCAACTCTCACCATAATGATATGATAATATCCCCACATATTACAGTTTATTATTAAACTTGAAATAAATTAATAACCCCCAAATATTACAGCTCCTTTTTATTAAATTTTAATAATTTTATTAATCTGAAATGGATTTTCATATTTTATAAGATTTATTTTTAAAATAGTGTTTTCTCATGAATTTATTTATATAAATGTTATTTAAAATCATATTTTACTTTGTTCATATTATTTTTGAAATTATACATTGTTTATAATAAATTTATTTTGATTTCTTCAGATTATTTTTTTAAATGGTTACTTCTTCTTTTAATATTTCTATAAGCAATTTTCAATCGATTGCTAAATTTTGAGCATGTAAATATACATAAAATTCTAACTTAATTATTTTAAGACATTTGTTTTAATGATTTATTACTGAATTTTTGTAGATTAAATGGCATATATTATGTTACATAAAAAATTTTTTATTAATAATGGTTTAGAATAAGACGGGATCCAGTGTAAAATATTTTTTTATTTTATCTTATGAATAAATTCCTATTATTTATTTACAGCTTTCAATTTAAAAGTTTTCTTCTTTTATTCCTTCCTCCTTCAAGATCTGAAGCATTTCGCAGCCAATTTCTTCTATTTTGTGCTGGGAAATGTTTGAATATTCTCTTTGTTGTCGAGTACTTACTGAAAATAAAAACACAATTCAATTAACAAAAGTGATAAATTCAAATTAATTTTTTTTAATCTTAAAAAATAACTTCTGAATTATTTAAAAAAAATAGAAAAATTTTAATTACAGAAAAGAAGGAACTTTAATAAAGATAATTTTTACAGTAAATTATTATTTTTTGTTTGATCCATATTTATTGATAGCATTTTTAAAAACAATACAATTTTCACAATGAAATAAATTGAGAATTTCATGTTTATGTAAGTTTCAAAATTATCTTTTTACATTATATTGATGAAAATGTTTAAGGCGGTATACTGCTTTAAATTTCAGTCATAAATATTTTTCATTATATTTTCTTTTAACATGAAAGAAATGTTTTAATATTTGAATTTCTCACTATTTTCTTAAATTTTGGCAATATTTCCTTCCATTATAACATGTACAAGCACCAGTTCTTCAAATTCAACAGATTGAAGTATTTTAAGAGAAGAATGAAATGTAATGAAATCAGTTTATATGTAACTACATTACAGAAATAAAACTTTCATGTTTAATAAAAATTCCAGAAGTTAATATTAAGAAAAAAAAGAGGGGTAGAAAAGTAGAATAATAAAATGACACAAACAGTTAGTTACCTCTATACGACTCATAAATCAAAATAAAAAAGATTCCAATTATAATATTTATTTTTGCATAGTTATTTCACACACACAATTATATTTAATTTTATAATTAAAACAACTATACAAAAAATGAATTTCCAGTTCATATTGTAGTAAACACATAATGCAGTTAGCCAAATATTACTGTTCATTTTTATTAAAACCATTGCAATAAAATTATTTATATTCTATTAGATTTGGCAGTTACTTTTATTTGTTTTTTTAATAATAATTCTATTAGCAATTTTCAATTCATTGCTAAAAGAGTTTAATACGAAAATATACATAAAAATCAAGTAAATTATTATTTCAAAATATTATATTTAAAGAGAACATAAAATAATTATTTTTACATTTAAAATAATAACATGGACTAAAATTTACAACGAACACATAACAAGCCAATCATTTGAATAGTAATATGAAATAGTCATGAATTCAACTGTTCACGGTTTTTATTCTCCTCTTAATGTTAAAACTAGTGGTGTAGTCCATTTTTTACTGTAGAGAGAGAGAGAGAGAGAGAGATATTAGCCCACTTTGTCCTTGTATGTAAAAAGAGATTATTAAGTGACAAATTATAAATCAGGTAAAACAGATCAACTTGAGTACGGCAATAAAATTGTCATGTAAACTTTAAAAATCTGAAATTCTTAATACAAGCATAAAAAAGCAGATAAGTTTTAAAGTACTTTGCTTTAATTTTAAACAGGCAATTATTTATGAACACATAAGGACTAATTTGAAAGAAATACCATTATAATATATAGAAAATATAAACTAATAATAACCGTGAATAAAAAAAAGATAATAGAACCTAGAAACTGAGAACCAGAGTGATAAACTTTTAGTCGATAATTTTACATAATTAGAAATTTTGGATGATCAGTAAGCAATACTGCTCGGATAGCATAAATTATAACATAGCAAGTTAAAATTTATCAATAAATATTCAGTTATTTTGAGGACAATTCAATGTAATAAATAAAAAAAGTAGACAAAATGTGAATAATTATTTAAAATGTAAATTGTATTTAATTACCAGAAATCAGTTCATATCTAGATAGTTGTAAGTTTAATTAACCAAAAATACTTCCTTTTTGGCTACATTTATTTATTTTACCTGATTAAATTTTTTACAAAATTTAAACTTTAAATACATAGATTTAATTTAAAATATGGAATTAGATGCTGAAAATATTTTTGTCTTCAATGCGTTTAAATTTTAGTATACTAGAACAAATTTTTAATTCATATTTATTGTAATATATTGATTCATCATATTTTGAAAAAATAAACATTTTTACTTATATAAATTAAATTATGTAGTAGTTTTCTTAGAATTACTATATAATTAATTATTAAAATCTTAGATAACAACATTTTAAGGTTTCATGATGTATAATACATATATTGTACACACTAAAAAGTCAAGCTTTTTTAAAGTAATATTTTTACCATTTTACTAAATTCTTCGATGTCTTTGAGTCTTTCTTCTACAACTTTTAGTTCATCAAAACAATCACTCAGAGGTAACACACTCTCCTGTTCAGGAATAACTGTATTAGGAAGTAGAGACTGCAAAAGCATCGTGTTCTTTTGAACATCTTTTTTCAATTCAAAGATGATGTTGTATAAGGTTTTCATCATTACTAGAAGGATACATATACATATTAATATTAGCATCTGTCTATATGAAAAATAGTTTTATTCAAAATAGGGATAAATAATTGAACCATTTCAAAGAAGTTTTAATTGAATAATATTAGAGAACTCTAAGTGATTATTTTTTAATCCTACATTTTATTATATTTTCAAGATTATAACAGAAAAATGTCTACAATTTATAATGTATATTTTACATTTTTAAGTTTAAAAAGTCATACTCAGAAATAATTAATGAAATAAAAAAATAATGAAATATCCGAATGAAAGAGCTTAATTTTTTACCCTTATATATAAGTAGAATGTGTAAAACAAATAAAAAAATGTAAATAATAAATATAGATATACAATTAAATGCGAAATAGTACCAGCAATCAATGGGGATAAGACCTGTTAATAATGAAATATCGTAAAGTGTACAACTTGATACTTTTTCTCGACATTGTAATTATATTTATATGTAAATCAAACAAACCTTCATTACTTCTACATTTATCGCACATCTCCTTTGAATTAGTCTGAGCTTCTAAATCCATATTTTTGTTGCAAAGACCTTCTTCAATAGTATCTGCCGAAATCAGTTCAACGTCACTGTCATAGCGATAATGCATCAATTTTTTATTACTCTTTTCATAGTTTGCTAAAATTAAATACTTAAAATTCTTATCCTATTATAATTTATCAAATGTGAGAAAGAAATTGATATTAATAGAACACTTTTATCAATATTATATTAAAAATGACAATAAATTAAAATGCTTTTATGAAAATATGTCTTAGCACAATTTCTTTCCTATTTATCTATACATATTCATTATATAAATCATACAAAACATACATTTCAGCTATTTAAATTACTTATTGTTGTCCTTTTAAGAATCTATTTATCAATGTACATTTTTTCTGCTTGAAAGAAAAATGTCTCTCACTATTTAATTGCTGGTACACACAAGAGTAAGTTGATGTGCACGCTTTAGAACAAAATAATATTATACAATCTCAAAAATTAAAAGGAATCGAGTATTATAACCTTTTATAAGCTGATCAGAAAAAAAATTTTTTCAAGTTATAAAATTACAGATATTTCTAAGTTTAAAACAAAAAAATTATTTTACATATATTAAAGTTCGATATTAAAAATGATAGTAATGTCTGAACTTACATGATTGGTAAACAACTTTCACCTTAAATTTTTCCCAAGTTTCCAATGGCTTGGCATCTTTTCTTGTTAGATTTGTCCTTATGTGGTGGCCATGAGCACAGAATGTTATCTACTTCACTGAAAAGCCAAGTTGTTGGTACAGCAAAAAGGACATTTTTCTCATCCGTGAATTCGACGAGAGCAAATTTTTTCGACGAGAGTTTAAATGTTATATAGATCTTATCCAAATATAGATGTTAGCGAATTCTACTTCCCGCACTCGATAGTTCTCAAAGTCTATGGAGGGAGTATTCACATAGTACTTACTATTGGTTAAAATTGATTGTCAATCAATTTCCTACGCAACTTGAGTTTACCAATTTTGGCGTAATAGTTCACGAAAATAAATATACTAACGCCAAAGGGAAAAAAAAATAAGAAAAAAAAAAGAGTCGTTTCTGTTTTCCCGTAGCCCGTCTCCTTTAACAGTAGCTACATCAAATTACCCCCGGGGGCTTAGAGCAAGGGTGGAGGAAGGAAAGAGCTACTTCAAATGCTCTCCAAAAATGACGCAGGAATTGCTCGTTGATGATGTAATCAGACAGAATAATCTGTCTCTTTTACACTAAAATTAAAGAAACATTTATATACTTTTTAGAAAACTGTTTACATTAATTACAATAAAATAATTATGTGAAATATCTTATAAATACATTAAGATTACATAATTTTTCCTACATGGTCAAAATTAATTATCAATGTTTAATTAAAATAAAAAATATGAGTTATTACAAATGTATTTATATATTATTTAATTACCTGTATCCGCGAGAGCGCTTCGTAGATTTTATTTCTATTTTAGACTTTATCTTGTTTTTTTTTTAATGAGAATTAATTTTTTTTCTTTGTAATTAGGCTTTATAAGAAGATAAAAAAAGTCAAAAGAATTGCATGCCTGCTTACAATAAGTTCAATAATAGGATATTTTGAACAACTTTTCTTTGCTTCCAAAATATTTTGTTATCAATAACAAAACATCTGTTAAAATTTCAGCACCCAGCCCTTACATGAACTCTTGTGATTTATTCTCTCATTCTATTTCAAAGAATCAAAATTTTTAAAGAAACGTTATACATTTTTCAAAGTGTCAAGTGTGAGAACTTTTTTATTTTCCTCGTCTTAATATAAACAAAAATTATTCATTCCCATCTTTCAGAGTTTAATATTTTTGTCTTTATTTTTTATATATATCCTGTCTTCCGTTTAATAACTGTTTAATTTCAGTCATCTATTGTATTTCGCAATTGCGATAAAAGTTCCTTTTTGTTTATTTTTAAGGAACTTCATGCTATTTTTTGCATATAATAGTCTATTTTTAAAATTTTTCAATATTTTTAAAAATACTTTTTACATTTTAGGCCAGAATATCTTATTTCTGCTTGCATTTAATTTCTTCAAAATCTTGTAATATTTTTTTCTTTTCATTTGTTCGTGTTCTCTAAGGAAATCAATAAATGTTTAAAATTGGTAATAAAAGAGTAGGTAGAGAAAAGCTAAAAATACTTTAAAATAGAAGATCTTAATGTATAATATTTGAAAGCACCGTGTTTAATCTAGTAATAAAATACTAATATTTTTTCAGTTCTAATTTGTTTCAAAGTTATCACTGATATAGCATCGCTGCAAGGAAAAGATTAATATTTAAATTTTGCCTTTAATTCTCCACTTTTTCAATTTTAATCATTTTCAAGAAATATGAATAAAACATAAATTATACTCAAAATTAATTTCCTACAACATGATAAATATTTCTACCAGAGCTTCGAACTGGAACTAAACCAAAGAACAGAAAAAACCGATATTTTCGTCGGAACGAAAACCGGAACTGAACAAAAAAAAAAAAAAAAAAAAAAAAAAAAAAAAAGGG
>JAPDSC010006577.1:0-27411 GCA_026290005.1 Latrodectus geometricus
TCTTTTATTTGAGTACTAGGAGCTCAAAATAAATGAGACAGAACACTCTTTTCCTACGCATTAGCGCTTTATAATAATATTTCCAAATTATTCACCACACAAATCCAATTCAAAGTGAAAAACAGCATTTTGTAATTTATTCTGAATTTGTTGAAACAGTAACTGTAAAAGCTTTATGTAAATTATTTGATGTGTCATTTTGTATAATGAAAAAGATCATTAAAATGAAAATAAAAATTTTTCGCATTTTCTTTATGAGCTATTCACATTTTCCTCAATACGCTATTGTCATTGTTAAGTTGTTGTTTGTGGATAACCTTTTTCAAAGTTGAAATTTATAAATTTAAGATATCTGGAATATAAAGGTGAGTACCAAATTAAATTGTTTTGAATCTGAATTTAATTGTGGAATGAATTATATATTGACTAGTTTAAATTAGTTTTTCTCTGTTAATAGAATATAAGCTTCGAGTAAAATGATTTGCTGAAATTCTTTTGATCACTTAGAACAATTAAACTAAGATTGTAAGTAAAGTATTTTTAACATATTTTTTCCAATATTTCGTTTTTTATATACATTTTTTCCTGTAATATTGAAATTCATAAAATTTTGTAAATTCCTTTAAGAATTTTATTTACATTATTTAAAATATATTTAAATATTTTTCTACCGATTTCGAATAAAAAATAAATCTCATCTTACTGCATTCATTAAATCTGCTCGTAGGCTGTATTAAATCCTTAAATATTCATGAAGATACCTTATTATTTAATATCAAAAAACGCACATAATAATTTTCATTTAAAATATTGTTCTCATTGGTTCACTCTTTTTTGCCATAACCATCCCTTCTCAGATTGCTTAAAAATCATTAATAACTTGATTATAAAATTACGTTCATTTCATTATTTTTATTTTTCTTCGAAATAGATATTTGCAATTCAAAATACTGAAATGCATTCAGCATATAGCAAAAAATAATAGCGTGTAGCGGTTATAACTACAGCTACCTTCCCAGTAAAACCTAGGGTAGATGACGCTAAGCGCAACAAGGAAGTTCTCCGAATAATATATGCTGTTTTTTTTTTGTTATGTTTAAGTGTTTGTAATTGCTGCTGCTCTGTTTCAGCTCGTTGTTGTAATTATTATTAAGTTTGCAATTAAAATAGTTACAAGGGATATATTTTTAACATTTGAAATGATTATTTTACAAATAGACTATTATATTTTTATACCAATCATGTAATTTAACTTTTTTTTTCAAATTAAGACTATTGATATATTTTAGGACTTCTATCCGATAATAAATATATGCGTATTCAAGACAATATGTTTTCTTTTTTCCCATTATTCATGATGATATAACCAATCTTAATCTTGTAAAAAAAAATATTATAGTTATTGAGAAAGCAAAAACATGCATTTTTATTAAAATCATTCAATTTTATTCTTATTTTTCATGAGAATTGAATTGTGGATAAATAATAGTATCATAGTATAAAGATCAATAATTCAAAAAATCCATAATGCGAACGGCAAATAATCCACTAATAAACATAAATTATTTCAAAATAAATATGGTTTATTATATAATAAACCATATTTATTTTTATATTTTATATAAAATCTGCACGTGCTCAAGCCCTTTTACTTAATGTGCAATTAGTGAATAACTTTGTATTTAGCTAAAGCTGAGTTGTGAAGATTGAAACATTTTTTAATAAACGATACTATTCAAAGGTGTCCAAATAAATTAACAAATTATAAAAATGACTGATATAAATAAACTGATTAAAAATTAAAATACTTAAACAAATTGTTTAAATTTACTAAATATTTGAATGCAAAAAAAATTTCCTCGTTTACAATTACATGGAATAATGGATAATCTATCCACAGAAATATTTATTTACGAAAAAGTCTATCAAAGTTGTTATAAATGAAACAAAATAATTAATTCAAAAATTTTAGAAATTAAATATTTGGGAGTTTTATTAATATGCAACATTTAATGTTTTTTATATGTTAATTTATTTTTGTGTTCTCACAACCAACAGTTTACAAATCTCTGAATTGAAAAATTGGAAACAGATCTACTATATAAATATTGTGTATATCAGTTTCCAATTTCTCTATCATGTATATTAAATATTTGTTAAAGAGCAACTATGTAATCTACACAATGGTATGAGTAAGAGTAAAAATTGAGAATTGTTTATTTGGATATTTTAAAGAGAAAAAAAGAACAATTTGTAAGAAACTAACAAGAAGTTAAGTCTCACTTTTCATCTTCAGACTTTAGAGACAGTTGTTATCTTATTGAAAAAGGTTTTCTTTAAAGATGAAGGTTTTGAAGAGTATTATTGTTATGTTTAGCGCGCGTGGGTGGAGCAATATAATATTATATACATATAGCCTTCTTCTAGTATAGAGAAAGAGAGAAGCTATTGAAGGAGCAAACTTCATTTTTTGAACATAATTAAAATTATCGAGATGTTTTGTTAAGATAAATGGATTCGGTTGACCGAAATATACAGTCGAAAATAAATATAAAACAATATTTTATGAAGTCTTGGATTTTTGAAATACTTATATCAATTTAAATTTATAGGGCTAAATAAAAACTTTTTCATTTAAAATTTGAAAAACTATTCATTTTAAAACAATAGGTTCATTTTGAAACAATGAAATAAATTCATAATTATACTTGAAACATGTTTAAAATAATGCTTTTCATCATATTATTATTTCCAAAAAAATTTTTCAAGAATTTTACTGCATGGAAAATATGTATATTACTATGTTTTTTAATCATAAAAAATCTACATGTTAAAAGAACTTTAAAAAATTCCGATTTAGAGAATCATTTTGTATTTATCATTATTTTATTATTATTTTGTTATAACTCCAAAATTCAACATTCATTTTTTTAGACAAAACAATTAATATTAAATTAGAAGCTCAAAACTAAGTCATCCATGTGAACTCGATTAATTAAAAATATATGTAACTTAGAAAATATGGTATATTTTGAACTTATTAGTGAAGAGTTTTGTGGTTTATTATTGTAACCATTTTGTTTTTTATTTTAAGAAATGAAAGATCTTACTCGATTAGCATTAAGATTCCAGCATATATTATCTATAAAATCTTATCCATTTACATAATTTAATAATTTCTATCTTCATTGTATTATAATTGTTCAAAATAATTTGAGCAATAAATGTTTGCAATAAAAGTCACACAAGTATTTAAATTTAGAAGTATAAATCCATTAAAAGTATATTATATAATTCCATCGTTAAGCACTTTTATTGTATTCTACTATTTCAAATAAATTGTATCATGTTAATACAATTAAAATCAATTTTGAATCAGCAGTTTCAACTTTACATTTCTTTTATTTTTATCTACCAAATTGTTTTGCATTTATATTAGGAAAAAAATAGGAATTACATAATTAAAAGAACGGTAACTTAACAAGTTGGAAAAAATACAGGCAACTTTATTGTCTGAAACACCTTCGTCATTTTACAGCTTAAGTTGTCGAATTCCCTACCAAAGGCGTATATTTACACACTTCAGGTGTTTAGTTAGGACAGTAAAATCTTTCACCAAAGAATGTCTCAAAAAAAGTCATGACAAAGAAAAACCATTAAATGTCTTTAATGATATCATAATAATCCTTAGTTACCAGGTGAATTAATTAATGAAGGGCAAATTTTGCGCTGTCTGTATTTTAACTATTTTTAAGGCCTTCTGTCTAACGTTTGGATGGGAGTCGTAAAACACATACAAAAACTGTCTAAATACAACAAATGAAATCATATTGAATCAGGACTTTGAATATGTCCACGAATACGTGGTTACATTCGCATATGCTCATCATGTATTTGGCAAACAAATGAACCAATCGTAGAAAATGAAATACTTTTTTTTTTATTGAAATACAGTTACCACTGAAAACTATGAGGTACTGAATGATAATGTCTTTTCTAAAGGAAATTATAAAATATAAATGAGAGATTAAAAAATGTATTATTTTTAATTGTTTAAGAATAATTAAATATTTAAAACCAGCTTTTTGAAGTTTTAAATGGAAATGCAATATACTAAAATTTTCAAATCATCCCCAAACCAAATCCATATATATATATATATATATATATATATATATATGGAAAAAAATTATTTTTATGTGATTTCCATCAAAATTTTTATAATTCTCGAATTTCCAAATAAAAATAATTTGCTCATATTTTTTTTTTCTGTTGTAAAATAAATATATCAATAATCATCTAAATCATCATATGATATATACACATATATCATTTATGCATACATGTATATATGTCCTTAATGGAGTACCTGTTACTTTTAACCTTCATAGTTCATGCAAATATTTCTTTTACCTACTTTTCTTTTTGTTCATTTCTTGTTTAGAAAGGCTAAACAGCTCTTAGCTGTAATTCTAAGAAAACTATAAAATAAATTATCCAGCAACCTCTACCTAAACTGGTAAAGCTTATCCCGAGCTAGGTACAGGGAGGTCTGCTGGCGTAAAACGTAAAACATGTATATATGTACGTAAGTGTATAATACGCCCATAATATTCCAATTATTTTTTTGTAAAACGTTAATTTTTGATCACAAAATAGGAGAGTTTCGAAAATCATTTCTTCTCATTAAAATTAAATTCCTTTCTCAATAGAACTCTTTTAGATCTACAAACAGGGAGTCACTGAAAGAAAGATCTAAGTAGTTCAGAGGATGATGTATCAATTAAAAATGCAATTCGAGTAATTTAGTCATTGTTGCTAACGATCAACTTGTGTAATCGTGAAGTCTTGATTATATAGCACTTTTTTTTCTTTCTTATTTGGGACTATTTTTACAGTGCTTTTTCCTTCAAGTACACCAATAAAACCATACATTTTTCACTGTTGGTAATTATTTTCTCAAGATAATTAAATTAAATATCATTATCAACACAAAATACAGAAATCAAAATCTTCGCCAGATAATATTTGTCTTTTTGGTAGTTTTCGCTGATTACTGGTTACTTTTTTCTCTACTGATTGCCGATTTGATTCTGTGAGTTCACTGACAAACTTCCCTGTACCTAATACAAGGTTGGGATCTATCACATACGTGATAGCTGCTGGATAGTAGCCTTCCAATTTAGAAACAGGAATCAAGCAGAGCACCTCATTTGATATTTGACCTGCTATCCTCATAGGTATAATTTCACTTGAAGGACCAAGCTATCACAATCTATTTAACGAACCCTAGCCATCTTTAGTGAAGAAAATGGATCGGTTAAATTAAGTTCAAATTTATCAATTTCCCATAAGCCAATCAGAACACAGTATCTTGGTTGGTAAGGGCATATGACTGTAGAGACTGAAGTGATAAATTAATCTTTCTTTTATTGTAGATTCCATATAGAAAGAATAATTAATTTGTCGAAACAGCTCTAAATAGTTCTCCGTTATACTATTTAGAACTCTATATGTTGTTTTTGGTTTACTGTTAACAAACTACCCACTTCGAACAGCTTTTACATCATAGACAATTTTTATACAAAATATTGAAAAAAAACTGCTTTCTGATATTAAGATGCCATCTATCTCAAGTTATTTCAATTAACAACAGGCAAAACATTGCTATGGACATTTTATATTTTCTGGAATGACTATCGAATTGAGGTATATTACCCGTGTTTATATGGCTGTATTTAAAATCAGAAAACTACATTCCTACTCTTTTTCTTGTTGAAGTAAAATCCGAATAACTGATGTCAAGTCGAATAACTATTGATCTGCTTGAACAGTATTTTTTCGAAAATAAAATTTGTTGTTTAACGACGCACGTAATTCTGATTTTTTTTCCTCTGCTTACAAAATTACAAAGTATCACAAAAACTACTTTGAATTAAATATATAGGAAACTACTTAGCGATCGTTTTAAAGAACGATTGCTGTGGTATAACGGAATAGTACTATATTATATGCATAGACCCAAAATGAAATAAACACTGTGGTGCGAATATCAAGAAAGAAATTAAATTTCCAATCAGAATTCTGCTTACAAGCCCATGGGAGTTAGCGGTATCAAATAAAAGATACTTTTGTCAATCTTTCAATCAGAACAATAAAATTTATTTCATAGGTATGTTTGGTAATTACTTATTCTTGAATAACGCTAAATTTTTATCTTTCTATATTTATATAAACTTTCAAGTAAATTTCTTTAAATGTATAAGAAACAACAGCAGTTTATTTCTAAAATTAGATTTGTAAATAATTTTAAACTATATGGAGAGAAAATACACAGTTGGGGATTTCTTGTTATATCTAAATCGCAGATTGATGGATAGACTTCGGTACTTGAAGTATGATATCGAAGCATCATTATGCCTTTATGAAAGTAGAATCAGAAAGCATTGTTTTCGGGTACAAAGGAATATTCTGGCACTTATACTTTTATATAAGAAATAAATAGACACTCTAATTACATGAGAAACAATTCCAAACCCAGGTAAAATTAAAATATAAACCTCAGGATGCCCAAAAAATCAAAACAAATGCTGAAACAAAATAGGATCCCCTCCCTCCGCAGGGTCGAAAAAAGATGTATTAAAATTTCGATCTGTCAATAACATAGTGATAGCTCCTGCTAATACAGGTAATGACAACAAAAGTAAAACAGCTGTAATTAACACTGATCAAACAAATAATCTCACCTTCTCTATTCTCATTCCATATAAGCGCATATTCAAAATAGTAGAAATAAAGTTAATAGCTCCTATAATTGAAGACGCTCCAGCTAAGTGTAAAGAGAAAATAGCAAAATCTACCGATCTTCCTCTATGACCCTCTAATCTAGATAAAGGATGATAAATTTTTCATCCTGCCCCTACCCCTTCTATAGAAGAGATAAATAATAACAACAATGAAGGCGGTAGTAATCAAAATCTTAAATTATTTATTCGAGGAAATGCCATATCCGGTGCACCTAACATTAACATTAATTAAAATTACAATTTATTACCTTACACATATTCTATGTAATATTGCTATCATGTTGATTTTAAGCATTATTTTTATACTGAATCTTTCATTGAAATATTTATCGGACACTTTTAAGAAGTTTTTAATGAAATTATTTTTGTTTTCATTCATAAACCAGAATTTGTAAATTCTATTTGATTTAGATCACTTATAATTTCACATTCATAATATATGTTGATATTTATTGCTCACATTTCATGAATAACTGAAGTACTTACCCCAGCATAAATACCTTGTTAACACCTTTTTACGCAATTTATTTTATTGCCGAGAATCTGCGTCTATGTACATAAACATTTAACTTATGAAAGAAAAATATTTTGTTTGTTTGACAGTTACTCTAAAAACGCTTCGTTTCGTTTATTTTCAAATGTATAAAATGTTATTCTTTCAGTCAAATCAAAGAAAAATTATTTTACAGAAAATTTGGTAAATTATTAAGTATTATTTATAAAGTTAATCCTCTGAAAATAATCATAAAATTAATCATTAAATCAGATTCTCAAACGTTTTGTTATTCTCAGTAATATGGAGCCAAAATGGATTGGGAAATTATTTCTATAAATTTTTAGGGTAAAAAAAATGTGTCACAGGAATAAACTGGAAGAAAACAGCGGGGGTGGATAACATGGATTACGTTAACGATTTCTAGTTCAAAGCAGGTATTCAGTGAAAATTTTAATCTAATTAGCCATGGCTATATAAAAAGCTTGGTTATTCTATTATGTGGTATAGGCCATGAAATTTCGTCTACCTTTTAAGAGTTATTCTTCAAAATTCAATTCATGAAAAAATTGCTAATTATAATTTAAAAGTAGGGGTAAATTAAATAATTTGAGCGTTTGTTTACAAGTCTTCCCAGGTTATTACATTGCTATTCTTTTAATAACCAAGGCAATTTTTTTAATAAGAACTTTTCTTTATAATTCAGTCAAAAATGTTCTTATTGAGATCCACAGTTGAAAACTCTCAAAAGCGTTTGATAGATACATATTAAACATTAAATTTAACTGACGAGAATTATGGGAATTTCATGAAAATATTTATTTTAGGAAATTCCCACAATTCTTAAAAAACTGCAAAGTTAGAAAAAAATAAAAGTATTTGTAAGCATTATTCACTTTTGAAGAATTAATTTTTAGCAAATTTTTGTCCTTAAATGTTTTTTAACAATTTAATGTATAACTTTAAAATGTGCGTAGTATATTTAAACTGATTTTTAAATAAGTAATATATTTTTCCTAATGTTTATTTACTATGCATTCATTGTTATTTTTTTAATTCTTCAATTTCATTGTATGAGGGCGTGCTATGTACATTATTGGCATTCATAAATTCAAACATTATACTCATTTAGTTCTTGCTGTCATTCGTAAAAACAAAAATCGATAACTTCTGAATTGCCCATTCATGAAAATGGACTGCATAAAGTAAAAACTGATGACCTTTAATGTAATCCAATTTTACATTTGTTATGTTATAACTTGATCTCCAAGATTTTAACAACCAGTAATACATTCTGATTAACATATTTCTCACCAATAGCTTCCTCAGTCACATTTAATTTTATTTCTAATTATTTCTTCATACAAACTTAATTCTGTTGTATATGGATACTGTTTTTCTTCACAATTGAACCATGCAAATTGATCTATTGTCACTTAAATTATTTTATTCAATAAGATCAAATAATTACTGACTAAATAATCTTTTAACTAGCGGATTTTTTCCAAAATGAAGAATCCACAAAAAATCTTAAATATTTACAAATAAATAAGGAGGGAGCAAGGCAATTAATTGCGTTCTTAAGTGGATTACGAAATTATTACACAGAAAGTTATAATATTTTATGTAGAACATAATAAAGGAAAGCAATTGCTGAACGAATATAAAAAGAAGTTCAAAATTTTGTCACCAGAAGAAATTTTAATGGATTACATATTAATGACAAGCCTATTTAAATTTTATTTACTTATTTATAAGCCGCACAATAACTGTTACTGATTAAATTACACAATTTCCAAACTTTAATTAAAATAATCAAAAGACATTTAGTTACAACTTTTATAATTGACAATGATTAAAAATTCTCTGCTTTTAATTAAAACTTTAAAGAAAAAAGGAAGAATATATAAAAAATGAAATGCCTTTCAAAACAAGCATTTGTGTTCCTCAAATCTCTTCCTCAAACCTCCTCTCTTCGAAATCCTGAGCAATGGCAAGCAAAAAGTAATGCAAATTTTTATCTACATCAGGCATCTGTTATAAAATCTAGAAACTTAGCAGATATTTTATTTTTAATGTGTTCGTATGGCTAATCAGAACGTCATTACATTTGCAGATCGACTTTTTACAAATAATTTTACTTAAATGGTAATTCTGCTGCAGTAGCTTTGCAGAAATTTGTACTATTTGAAACGAGGATTTTTTTACTTCTAATATCCTGGTTGGTAAAAATTTACTGTACGGTAGCTCTTGGCAACTTTTTCAAAAAATTGACAAAAATCTCGTAAACTTTACCAATTTGGACAAGCGAGGTCTGAAAGTAAATAGAATATTCCATTTTTCATTGGTTTGTTCTCATTTTATCAGAACCCTCCACTTTCCATTGGTCGGAATCCCTTATCTGTGATTGGTCAGAATTGGTTGCGTTGCCAGAAAATGTTATTTATCTCCAGCCTTGGAAAATCGCACCAAGAGCAACCGTACAGTAAATCTGAGCCTCTTGGTCTTTGACACATAAATAATAAATTGCAAAATCATAATTTTCTATTGTCTGTCACGCTTTAAATTACGAACGTTTCATTAAAGGCTACTGAGATCAAATTTTACATAATTTTTAAAGCTGTGCTAGCATAATTTTTACGGCATAGTTTATTTTTAAATTTAATCATAATTATGCTATTTTTAACACTTCATTATTATCACTTAACAAATAGGGTCTCATATAACAGGTTTTCATGATTTAATGAGCACCAATAAAAATTAGATTGCAGCTCTTAAATTTATAGGATTATTTCACAATTATTTTTTTAATCTATTACAATTGGGATTCATGAACTATATCTACTGAAATAAAATGAAATTTTTAATTAAAATTAGAACAAAGAGTATAAAAATATATTTTATTTCCAACAGAGTAAAAGATAACTATAACATAAAATTTGCTATATTAAGAAACACGAATACATGCATAGAAATTTAAACCTCACCGGATAATTTTATAACATAGAAAGATAAACAACCAATAACAGAAATAATAAATATAAATATATAGGACAACAGATTTTTCACTGAAAATATATACATATTGCATAAGAAATACAAAATTTAATGAAACATTATATGTAAATATTAACTTTCCTCAAGCTGTCCTAATGGATATGCTTTTCTTCAGTATTTTAAGTAATTGTTCATATCTCTTAAGGTATAATCTCAGGGCATTTATTAATATCATCAGAAATAAATAAATAATACAGCTGTAAAAATAAATAATACCGCTGTATCATTTTTAAATACTTTTAGAAATTTCAATTCCTTTCATTAAAATGCTTAATTATATTATAAAATATTTGAATGTTCCCTTTGCTAAATTTGGAACTTTTTATTCTATAAGATGATTAGAAAATAAATAATATGCATATTTCTCTTATGATTTATACATATTTGTTCTCATAATATATATTTTCTTATTTGAGCAATATAAGAAAATTAAAAATAGATATGTGGATGAAAAATATAAAATTATATATTTGTTAAAAATACATTAAAATTATATAGCAGATGTTAAACTATAAAAATGAATTCAATGCAATCAGATTTTCAAACTGCATTTTCATAAGACAAACTATTGTTATTATCCAATATACAATAATCAATTATTAAGAAAATATTGAAAACCAATGTGCTATATATTTGTGTCGAGATTTTAAAAAAAATTGTACAGTGTGAATGTTTTTAAAATGAAAATAACTTATACTTAATAATCCACATTTAACTAAGCAATGCAATAAATGCAAGAATTCTAATCTTTGGAAAAATTATTTTTGGATTTCTCCTTCAATTTGAAGAAAAAATGCACAAAAAGTATTTAAATATTTATAAATAAATAAGTAATTGTACATATGTATCACGTTTTAAGCACTACTAGAATTAAGGCCACAACCACAGGATAACAGGAAACATCTGAATATGCAAATTAATTCAGGATCCTCGTATTTCAGTTGTCTCATCAATAGGCTTGAATTCATAAGCTCCTCGTCCATCCATCCATAATATATACTGAAAATGAAATAGATCTTTTATTATATCATATACAACTAAATTTGTTACATGAAAAACAAACAATAACTTTTACAAGTTTACTTTATGTGAAAGTTTAATTTCCTGTTTTTTCAAACAAAAATATTAATTTATTAATTGTTGAATTTAAATAGTTTTACTTATTTCATTTCATAAAATGAAAATATACTTTTAACAGACACACATTATAAGCAACAAAATTTTTTGAAGTTTTTGTAATAAAAATATGATAAGTAAATGCTAGTGAGTATAAGGTTATACTCACTAGCATTTTCTTAGAGTAATTAGTTATAGATAATATAGAAGAACTTCATTTAATCATAATTTATTTTTAATTTTGTAGAATAAAACACTCATTACACAAGACAGTGTTTACCATAAGTATAAATCAATATACATTATTCAGAGTATTCATTGTGTAAAACAATTTTTATTGTAGATACAAATCTAAACTGAAACAAACATTAATCACAGAAATAATACGATATGTAACCAATGTTTCAACATTTAATGAAAATGAAACATTACATAAATTTGTAGCAAAGATTTAAAAAAAAAAAAAAAAAAAAAAAAAAAAAAAAAAAAAAAAAAAAGTTTTATTCCAAATACTACTGAACAGCAGCAGGAGTGACTTCTGCTTATAAATATGTGAAAGTGAGTGCTTTGGAGTTTTTCAAATTTTCTCCTTTATAACATGGAATACAATCCAAAACCTAAAGAAAATTCTCCTGAAAGACAATTTACATAATGCATATAAAATGCCTTATAATAGCTTTAGGTTCCCAAATATCCAGTCAGATAATCAAGACTTCTGAATAATGCACTCCAGTAAAATGAAAAGTGGTGTAATATGATTCAAAAATTTCAACTAGTGTCACACTATTGCTACCAGTGAACATTGTTTATCAAATTAACTGAATATTAGTCACAATTTTTTTTCATTACATAACACAGATCTGCATATTAAAAAATTTTTTTACTATACAACCGTTTACGATAGTTTTATAACGATAAAAACTCTCGATGTACACCACAAAGGTCTATCTTGCTAACATTTTTTATATCTCTTATAAGTTGATGCACAGCTGAGACAGCTATCTGTTTTTCGCTGATTTAATTTCCTCCATGATTTCAGTAATGAAGAATACAGCTCCATAAGAACTTCAGTAGTCGATTCTCTGCAACACTCATCAAATATTTCATTAATATTATAGCTGTCAACCCGTAGAAAATGAAATTTACAAAATACAAAATTGCAAATTCGCAGTCCAAAAGAACTTGCTTAATCCTGAAAGATGCATTTGATAACACCAAAATTTCTTCCAAGAAGAAATAATGATACTTTTGATTACACCCATCTTTCCTTTTTGAATAATCCTAAAGAGAATAATAATGTGAAAACGGTTATTTCTAAAATTTTGAGAATAAAATCATTTTAATTTATTCAAAATAATGATCAAAGATGGCTTTAACGTAAAAAAATGTTAAGAATCAAAATGACTTGTCTGCTTATGAATTGGTTTAATATGGTTTATCCCTCTATAGTAACTTTCTGCACATGACAAATTAAGTGCTTAGATTATGCAATGTAATAAAGGAGTTGTTATACGGAAAGAAGCAAGATCTCGATGAATATAGATTCTTCATATTCATCAAGACATATTTCAAGATCATTTTCTCAAGACCTAGAAGATGTGCAAGACCCATACTTATAATAAGTAAAACATAAAATGGTTAATCAATTTTGCATACATATTTCTTAAAAGATAATCTCCCATTATTTGGTTTATAAAAAGATAAAGTGTACAACAAGATATCACATTCAAAATTCCTCTTGGGATGTTTGTTCTTCTAAACTTCCTAACTTTTAAATGTTTAGAATTCCTTTGAATGTCAAATGAAGAATGATTTAATGGTGTACTTGTTAGTACAGATACATAGAAAATAATGAAAGATGATTTCTCAATAAGTTGTCACATAAAAATAGATTCTTCTCTGATAATTATTTGCTTTGATATTTTTTTCCCAGATAGTTCTCTCATCACAAATAAAAATCCACTGACACAGAATACAAAGTTTCTTGAATACATCAATAAAATTCTTATCTGTTTTTCTGAAATTAATATTTCTCTACAATTTAAAAGAATTTGAATACTTGTTCTTCACTTATTAACAAGAAGTCACTCTTTGAATGCCCTTTTTTCCAAAATGATTTCTCCATGAAAATGATTGATGATCTTCACATCTTTTTCATGACAAAAGTAAAGTTTTGTTTCACCTTTTCACAAATTATAAGTTTATAAACAAAATTGTAATATATTTCTCTTCAACATGGTTAATTCAAAAGCAATCCTTCAGCATAAGTGAAAATAAGAATTGCCTAAAGATTTATCTTTCTCTTAATCATATTCTTGTTTCAGAAGGTTATAGAAATTATTGATGTAAATCAATTATATTTACAAATTTAACTCTCGATTTTGCTTTTCAATAATTGTTGTGACTATTAAGATATTTTTTTCTTTTATCTGTTTTTTGTAATACTTTCTTTAGGGACATTATTTACTTTTAATGGTAAAAAAAATTTTACCATTAAAAGTAAAGATAATGTCTACTTTAAGTTGCAAAGTATAATGAACTTTTGAGAGCAAAAGAAATTAATTGAATAAATATTAACCATAGACTAATATAACACATTTCTATTTATCTTATATCTTAATAATATAGGTAAGAAAATGTCTAGTTCAAATCAACAGTAAATTTAGACAATATAAATCAACTTATACAAGTTTTAAATTCAATGAGTTCTTATTGTCTTAAATTTGCATTTTAAAGTTCTTATTTCTAATTTAAAAAATTAAAGATGCACAATTTTAAAGAATGTATCGTGTTCATCTTATTTTATTGAATGTCATAATAAAAGTAATGTAACATTCCAGATCAGAACTATAAATGTATAAGTTCTATTTGCACATTCTAATTAAATACTAACATGCTTATCATAAAAAAGGTATATAATCTTAATCTAATAAACAGTTTATATAAAAAGAAATTTTTTTACCTTGCAATTTTTTTTAAAGAGAAAGTACTTAGTACAGTGACAAAAAAAGTGCAATATGGGAAATGTTTGAAAACAAAATTGCGCATGATTCTTGTCAAAACATACACACACACACAAAGCTAACTATATTACACAAAAAGAATTTTTTATGCTTAACCAGTTTTATTATATTTAAATATTTTATGGATAATGCACAAAACGTTATGTATATTTAAAAAAATATTAAAAGCGTATATAATAACATTTAAAGATATATATATAAAACTATTTAATATTTTTCTAGTTAGTTGGTTGTTGTTTAAAGGTCACTTTTTGTTCGTAACTTGTCACTTTTGTACATTTCACAGCAATGTAAAATGGATTTTAAGCTATTGCATACATAAATGCCAAAATGAGCAAAGTGCTTCCTGATATTTCAACTTTAAGCTCAGCCAATATTTTTTTAGATTACATGAAATTTATAAACAAATTTAAAAAATCTTTCTCATTAAATTATCTCAAAATTCTACACAATGTAAAATTAAAAAATGATATTATATTTTTAAAATTAATAATAATTAGCATATAGTGATTTTATATAAATTTTAGTTAATTTATAAAGATTTATATTATTTTCACTTCTTATGACAATAAATCATAACAGGAATACCATAATTTACAATTTTTATTCATAAAAAATTTTATTTAAATATCTGTACAACAATATCTTCAGTCATTTTCACTTATCAACATCATTGAGTTTTTAAATGCTTACATCTTTCTTAGCTAACATAAAGAAAAGTTAAAAGTAAATCCACTATTTGTAAACACATTATAATGCATTTTTAATTATACAATGCTTTAAATTGAAATAATTGAAAATTCAATTTTTTATGACAAAATTAGGGAACTATCACAACAAGTTAAATTAATGTTTAACATGTTTAAGGCATTGATTTTATTAATAGCTCGTAAATGTTTTTAGCATTGAGATTTTTAGGTATGTTCATTAACAACACAAATAGTACTTGCACTTATAACCTAATATGCAAATAATTTGGAAATAAGATTTTTGAATTAAAAGTGACTAAAAAGGCAAATCATTAAATTTTATTTGGTTATGGATCAATTTTGTAAAAACTTTAATGTAAATAAAAAAAAGAGAGAGTTATTATCAGAATCTATAAAGTAATATCTAATAGCAAAACTTAATTTAAAAAAATAAAAATTATATACATTTTGAATAATAAAATTTTGAGCAATAATGTGAAACAACAATGATGGATATGTGAAATAACATTTTTAAATTTAATTACCCAAAAATTTAAGATATTGTTGATGGATAGAGGAAAGTTGACTTCATAATTATTTTCCCATATAATTTTTGGGTTTATTTTTTATTATTTACAGTATAGTAACAATTTATAAAAACTAAGATCTATGATTCTTAAGACATTAATCATGTCATAAGTTTATACATCATTTCATAAGATCTTTAAAATACATTGATGTTTTATCATAAATTATTTTGCAACAAACTTAAGTAAAATTTTAAAAAATATATTAAGCATAAAAAGATACAAAATAGTTATTTCAATTAATATTCAAAATAAACATTCAAACTATAATCAAATTAAAATTTTGTCATGTGGTTTAAAATGATTTCTTCAGTAATACTATGAAAAGATAAACAGATTTGAAAATCTAAAGTTATTTTTCAATTGATTTATGAGAAAGTATGTAATTTTACAAAATTCTTACTTCATGATGTTTCCATAATGATTTTCTGTGAGAAACTGTAAACAGGGTGATACCGAGCTAGGAAAAATTAATATATTCAAAATTAATTTTATATAATTTTAGAAATATATATAAAAATAGTAATATTAGAGAAAATTCAAAATAAGAAGAAAATTATAAAAGTAAAATACTCAATATTTTCTGAACAATCGGTATTTTATGAAGCACATATTTAAAAAGTATAAATATTATAGAAAATTTTTCATCAAATCGAATGTTCAAACAATGATTTTAACTTACTCACAAAAAAAAGTATGGAAAACATCAAATTATTGAATAATATGAATATTTTTAAATAGATAATAAAAAGCTCTTAGTGAAAAATGTATTTTTAAGAATTACTGTATTTATCTTTGTATTTTCAACAGTGTTAAAAATATATAAATAAATTAAAATTCTAAACAATTTTTAAATTTACAGTAATGCAATTTAATATTATTTAAATATAAGTTAAGCATGTAGTGCCATAAAATGATAAAATTAAAAATTTAATCAAAATTATCGGATATATTTATCAATAACAATACATTAACATTAATATTCATTAAAATTAGAAATTTGTTAGGATCAAAAGATCTCATCACTTTTGAGAAATTACCGTTTAAAACACTATTCATGAAAATTTTACTCATATCTTAATAATATTAATTTAGTAATGATCATTAACAAATCTGAATTATTTATTACCTCACGACATCTTGAATACATCTCTTGTTCTACATCAACACTAACAGCACTAGTGCACTCATCAAGAATAGCAAATTGTGGTAGATGATAAAACAGTCGTGCCATCTAAAATTTAAATCATTATGACACCATATTTTTTACTAAAATATAAGTAATTTTCAAGAGACTATTTCAGTCATTTATAAATTTTCAAAATTGTGAAAGGAATGCAAAATTTTAAGCATCAGAACAAAAATACATAAAATTTATCAAATAAAATATTAAAGTTTCACTCATTTATTTTAATTTTTATTTAGTTATTGGTTACTTATGCCTTTACTTTTGATATAGCGAAGTTACTAAGCAAATATACTCTGCAAAATTATTTAAATTGAATAAAAAGAAAATTTTATTTTTAATATTACAATAAACAATAATTCATATCACAGTGATATATACTTTTATTAATTTAACTTTATAATACTAAATCTGTATACTCAATAATTTTGTAATAAAATTACTATGTAATCTACTTAAAATAAACTCCAATAATCTTTATAATTATTAATCGAAGTAGTTTTAATAATTGGTTCTTTAAACATCAAAATACTTAATTATTTTGGAAAAATAAACTATATATTTGAAAAGATTATTTATATATTTCTTGGAAGATTTTGAGAATTGAAATTTAAAATTACTAAAACCTCACAGACAGAAAATATCTTGGGAACACATTGTAGCTTGAGAATTGAAAATTATAAGCAATAAAGCATTTTCTGCTATAAAATATTTGGAAACAAACTAAAAATTGGAAATTGTATAATAGTCTTTATTACATATTCAATAATTTTTAAAAATGTGAAAAGCAGAGTTTTAATTTTTTATCATATCTGTAACAAATTAAAATAACAAATGTAATAAAATGTAACAAACAATAATTGAAAACTATGACATAGTTTAATGTTAGCTGGAAAGAAACATCAACAATATATTGGAAAGATACTTTTTAGCACTTAAGCTACATTTTTAGAAAAACATGATTTTCAACTTACAATATAATAGTTCAACTTACAAAATAATAGCAAAACTTTTTAAAAGTTCTGCTATTATTTTGTAACTGAATTTCATAAAGTACATCAAACACAATAATAGAAAACAAAAAATAGTATTAATTCAGACAAACCGCAATTCTTTGCTTTTCTCCTCCACTCAGCAAATCCATCCAGTCCTAGAAAAAATGTAAAGTATGCATAAATAAAATCTACAACAAATTTTAAATTAACTCACACTACACACAATTATAAATTACCATTTTTATTCAAATGTTACTTAGTTATAATAAAATGCTATATTCAAATAAATTTAAAAATCTCACATTAAATAATAAAAATTACAGGTAAAAAATTCTTATAAAAATTTTTAATGGATACTCAATATTTTTAATTCATTGTTAACAGTGAGAAATCAATAATATTATCAGTAGCCATTAATGTTTTTCATTAGCTCTAGTGTTTTCATTATTTAATAACAAAAGGTTAACTACAAATTTATGTTAGTAGTAGAAATTATTGAAAAAAACTGGATAATATAGACAATTGTATCAAAAAAAGGATAAGAAGCAGATGTATTTAGTTTTTATTACTAAGAAAATAGACTTATAAACAAGTACAATAGATAAAATATAAGCAAAACTTGAATTGGCTCAGCAAAATCTAGTGACACTTTTTTGTAAGTTATTTATTCATATTTCAACTCTATTTTAATATTTCTTTTATTTCACTCACATTATTTTTCATTCGCTAGTATTTTTTCAAAGAATAATTTATACAATAATATTTAATATTTTGATAGACTTTTAAATTAGACTACAAAGAAGATTTACTATCATGTATGTTCATAATGCATTGTATAAATACCATAATTATATATAATCATAAAATCATATACCATAAATATATACTTCACTACAAATTAATACATATGTTCTATTGAATAAAACATACCTTTATAGTGTTCCAACCACCTTCTCTATCAAGTATATATGTCAATTGAACCTAAGCAGAAAATATAATATAATAATATATAATAAGTAGAAATATAAATAAAATGAATATCTTCAAAAGTGAAACTAACTTCAAAATATTTTACAAATTGTTATTATAAGCTAATTAGCTATGTATTTAAGTCACTATTGTGAATAGTCATTAGAAATTAGTATTGTATTCTTCCCTTCAAAAGAAAGCGCGGTTTAAAAAATAATTAACAATAATTTTTATGCATTAAATTATGTAATTGATATTTAAATTATTCAAAAATATTTGTGGTAGAAAACAAATTTCAATTATTTTAAATAAATTATAATTTCCTATACACAAATGAAGATTATTTAAATGTTTTCATTAGCAATTCTTGGAAAGTTATTTAAATTAAAGTGAAATGGTCATAGGTTTTAAAATAAGCTATCCTAAGTCATTGTGTTTTTGAATTTTTGATAAAATGTTAGACAAGTATGGCTAAAAGCGTTACCTGTTGTGATATCTCTAAAAAAAATTTTATTTCAAAGTTAGAAATTGTTACTTTATGGACAGCATTTTAAGAGTATTTATACAAAAATAAATAAATAATAATAACATAACTTAGAAAAATTAAAAAGATATGCTTTGAGGATTGGAAAACATTAACAAAATTACTACACAGGAAATAACTTTTCAAAGAGACAGTAAATTTTCTTCATAATGGCTTAAGACTTGTTTTATGACAACACTATCGATTTTTTAACAGTTGTACATTTTATATTTTACTTCCAATACATTTTTATACTTGTTTTTTAAACAATGAAAAAAATCAGTTATAAAATTTATATAGGAATTTCCTGAGTAATGGGGTGTCAAAAATTAAGATGAAATATTAAATAAATTTCTGGCAGGGTACAAAAAGGAAACCATAAAATAATGACATAGATAATAGCATTAAAGAAGATAAATAAATAAACCAAATTTATGAAATCAATAAATGCAGTTAACATTTGAAAATTCATTTACAAATGTTAGAACTTGTATAAAGAGTAAATTTATGAAATAACAACTCCAAAATACTTTTAATTATCTGAATATAAAGTATGCTATGATGAATAAAATTTTACAAAATGAAAGATATAGTTGAAATTTTTTTATCTCCCTTTCACAATATTAATTCTATGTGGTAAAAAATACAAGGAAATATGCATGGCATGCATATTTCCTCATATTATAATTTAATATTTATTAATTTTTTATTTAATTGAATAGAACAAAACATTTTACGAATATTTTTGTTTATTAGAAAAAAAAAAGTATGCAGAAGTAACTTAACATTTTTAAAAGTCAATTTTTACATTACACTTTCTTTCAGTATTTACATTTTCTTTCAGTATATTAAATTCAAACAAGAATTGTTTGAAAAGAATGAAAGGGATAAATACAATTACTTTGAAATATTCAATTTTTAGAGCCAACTATATTGAATTTCTATGGTCAAATTGCTTTAGTTAAATTACTTTTAAAATACTTTATTGGCTTCAAGAGAAAGTAAGTGAGACTACGTTTACTTCTTTTGTTCAACACATGATTTTAGGATTCTGAAAAATATTATAAGTGATTTAATTTGATTCTCATTAACCAAATCAGAGATCATTGAACTAAAATAATCTTTACAAATTAACTGTATATAAAGTTGAATGTTTCTCTCTCTCTTTTCAAGAACAATGTTGAAAGCAAGATGTCAATCTCATTGCTTAATTATGACCAAAAATCTGAAGGCATTTTGGAATGATAGAAATTGAACCATCAAGTAATAAATACTAAACATCGGATCTAATTTTCCTGTTCCTTTGTGGATCTATTTGAATATAGTCTATAAAAATTTATTATCATCATATTTTTTATGAAAAAAAAATGAGATCCCAGAAACACAATATATGATTTCTATAAATCAATCCTTCAAATCATTAACACTATTTTGCACTGTAGTGATGATCCTACATCATATTTTTTTTAAATAATTTGTATGTCCTCATTATGTTTCGATTAATTTCTTAATCAGAATTATTTTTGCAATGAAAATGTCAACATGTTGAAAAAAATTTGCTATTTTTATAATTCATAATATAGTTTAAAAAAAAGAGCATTTTTTAAAAAAAATAATGTGAAATCAGACTGCACACAAAATAAAATGAATAAATATAAAAACACATATATATTACTTATGATTGGCAAGTGGTGCCCCATTGATAGAAAAGTTTCAATAAAAGATATTTACCCATTCTAATAGGGGAAGTAAATTTGCATCAGATTTACCCTTACGCTTCATATCTTCCAATTTATCAGGATATATTATTTGATCTCTAAATGTGCCTAGAGTCATGTAAGGTCTCTATACAATAAAGAAGTTATTTAATTACTAATTTTTCTAGCAATATGTTCATTGATTCAAATATGATCAATATTTAAAAATATAATAAAAAGCAAATGTAATCTAAGCAAATGCAAAATTTTTAATTCAAAAAAGTTTTTTTTTCACAAATGTTGGATGTTTAAAAAAAATTATTTTTTGATATACAATTTTAAAGAAAAATCAATTCATTTTTTTAATCTAAAAATAAATTTATAAAATTAATAGCCTTTTATCACTTAAGCAGTCCCCATGAAATGCCATAAACCATACTTCAACAGTGAGCCTGATTATCAATGACAAATTTAAATAATTTGAATATTAAATTATGAACATTTAGTGACAGCTAATAAACAGATGCAAATAAAGCTCTTTTTTCTTCTATTTTATATTAATAAATTTTTTGAAATCTAAATTTCATTAGACATGAATGGAAAATTTCTTAAGGTGATGCCCCATTGATAAAAATCTCTATATAATCACTATATACATCTAATTGATAGAAATCTCTCTAATTTCTTTAATCATGAATGATAAATTTTGCGATCGAAAATCTATAAAGTTCAGATGAGAAATTCCAAGTTACTTTTGATTTAAGTAATCTCATCACTCTTGATCCTTTAAGCTTTTTCTCTGACTCAGTACAAATGCAATACAATTCAATCTAATTATTTAAAGTTTGAAAACTCTTTTATTCATATCTTTATTTTTATCAGTAAATAATTTTTTACTATCACTTAATAAAATTAATAGTTAAAATTTTGTTGAGATTATAATAATTATTTTAAACAAAAATATATATTATTTAATTTAAAAAGTTTACATTATAAATTAAGAATTATAAATTGAATATATTTTTTTATCAAATAGTCATTTATTTTTGCCAACTAGCATACTCCAATGACTAAACTGTGTAATAAGATTAGTTATATCTATGCATATGAAGTATAGACTTCCTATTTATTAAAAATTCTAAATCACTAATAATTTTATAATCAATAAAGTTTATTATAGGAAATTAAATCACTAATTTAATACAAGCTTTTAAGAAGTATACACTGTTCTATTTAATGGTGATTTTTTTTATCTAAAAATAACTTAAATTTAAAAAGATTTAAGTCGATTATATAAAAAAAATGTTATATGCAATGGAACACAAAAAGTATCTTATTAAACTAAAATCAATAACATACTTGAGGTATGTAAAACAGTTTAGATTTATCAGGCTTTGTTAATGTTCCTCCAAATAATGGCCACAACTAAAAAGAAACAATATGTTACACAATAAACAAAGTTACTAATACAATAATTGAATTTTTTCTTTTCAAACAAACAAAAAAAAAAAAAAAAAAAAAAAAAAAATCAAAAATTACTCATCAAAACAATTTCAAAAATTTATTACCAGAAGTAATTTATATACTAAAAATAATTATGAGAAATTTCAAATGTAACCCACCAGGAGTTTCAATTATATAATAATGAAATAGATTGATAACTGAAGATTGATTGAAAAATACAACCATATTCCAAGATATGTATCTATTTTATAATTTTCTTTTAAGATACTAATTAAATTATTACATTTATTATTAAGAAATCCAGAATTCAAAAGTAAACAAAAATACAAGAGTTGAGAAACTTAAACAGAAGATTACAATCACAAAAAATATACTACAGAAATATATTTGTAATTATTATACAAAGAAATAATATTAGACAAAAAGTTGATGTCTATAATAGAAATCATTTTTGATATACCTTCAGAAAATTCTTGACAAATATTTTATGAATTAGTCATTCCTACTACAAAAACTATAGTATCTGACTTTATTATTATCTAACATCTGACTATATTTCTATAGAATATCGCTACACTTTTAAAATCCACCTTTTTTTTTTTTTTTTTTTTTTTTTTTTTTTTTTTTTTTTTTACCAAACAATGAAACTTATTTAAGTATTATTTAGAGTATAGCATTTAAAAAAGTTTACTGTTCTTGAAAATATGATTAATTTAGCAACATGAAAATCTAATAATTTTAAAATATCAAAGTTATGAAACTTTAAGATCAATGATATGATGTCTTAAAGTATCACTGGAATGTAAATTGTAATACATTGATTATAGGTACATTTTAATATGATTTTACTTACAAAGATTAATAAAAAAACAGTCAAATTACATAGCTGAATGGAAGTTTAAATCAGAATTTAACAACAAAACAGAATCCAATGGTTTTGTACTGTATTAAACAGCCACTTTGATTTTCCCTTTTAGAAAATACAGTTATGAAAATATTTAAATATATTTGTTATCAAATAATTAAAAATAATTTCAGCATTTAATAAACACTTAAAATAACTAAAAGAAAGGATAATAAGCATGGATTAATTTCTAAATAATCTTATCAAAAATGCTATGTTCTCTTTAAATGTTTTATATTCAGGAATATTTTTAAAATATTTACTTCTCCCAGAACTCGAAATAGAGAACTTTTCCCACAACCATTTGGACCAAACACAAGGACATTCATAGAAGATTTTACCTACAAAACAGATACAAATATATTTAATAAAATAATAAGATTTCAAAAATATCAACAAACAAATATTCAAACCTAAATATGGATAAAAATGAATTTCAATCAAAATGAGAAAAAATATTTAAATTCATCAGAACACACTATGCATCATATATTAAGTATTTCAGAGCAATATTATACTTTTGTAAGTATTCTAAAATATTTTATTCTTTTATGATTGTTTCATTTGAAGTATTTTAGTAAAAAAAATGACATAACACTGAATGCTTTCAAGTAAGCAAAGATAAATATGTTCATTTATCAATCCTACACAATTAAAACTAATTTTTTTAAATAAATTAAAAATTTTGGTATATTTTTTTTTACTTATCTGAAATAAATAATAATAATAATAAAAACATTCATACTTCAAATGACAGCTCAGGAATCAAAACATCTCCATTTGGAGTAACAAGAGGCACTCGATCAAACCTTTTTTGAAAGAGGAAATAATTTTTATTTGTCTATTTTCCTTTAGAGATATTAATTTTGATGGAAAAAGTTGATAGTTACCTTATTATATTATCTTTTTTAATTATTTTGCCAGATCCAGGTTTCAATTCTGTTTTATTTACATTGAGACCATCTATTCCCTCAATAAAACCTACACAAAATACATTTATTACCATGAACAGAAATCTTAGATTAAGAATTTAAGCATATTTCCAAAATATGAAACAATTTATACAGAAGTTATTTCATGAGAAAATATTCAAGTCAATAACATTAACATGTCATTAATAACTGCCAATAGATAAGTTAAATTTGCCATTTAATTAAATATTTAATGATTGCTAAAGATTTCTGACAAAAATATACTACTGAAATAAAGAATTTTAACTAAATTAATGGCAATCACATAATCTTTTCTTAAAAAATTTGCACTATTATTTTTAACTCTAATATTGAGTACAAAACACAAAAATAAGAATTAAAAGCATTTATTTCTAATTTTAATATTATTATTATTATATATTTCCAATTAAGTATGAAAATATAAAAAATTCTTCATAACAGAATATGTTTTTCAAACTTTCTCAAGATAAAATTATATGCATTTTAGCTTACATACATCATATATAATCAATATAAATCAATTACAGAGTACATAGCAATAATTTTCTATAATATTTTGATGAATTAGATTTTAAAAAGTCTTTTTTTTAAAAAAAAATATCGGTTTGGAAGAATAAACATTTTATTATTCTTTATTCTAAAAATTGGATACATAAATCGCAATAAACAATTGTTTATAGTAACTTAAAGTAATGAAATTTTACATTTCTGCTTTTAATTAGAAAGTTTTGAATTCTAATTTATCAAGATACTTATATGTTCACATCCAATATACCTGTAAAAATTAATTTTTTATTTCAAATTTTTTTATAAAATTTTTTATATAATACATGAATTTTAATATAAATAATTTTATTCTGTATAATTAAATGAATATCTTTCAATGTCCGGCAGAATGTACTTTTACTATTTATTTATTTGAAAATTATGCTAAAATCTCTGGAAGATTCTTTGTTCACACAATAAAATGTAGAAGTGACAGATTATGTAAGTACATATCTAAGTAACTAATATTAACTAGTAATATTAACTTCTCAACTTAGTAGAAAAATAATTTTTAAAGAGAATCAAAAAAATAAAAAACCCATAATTTATTATTTTGGAAATTTAAAAGTATACACACAAACATACATGTAAAGCAAATACCAATTAAGTAAAAGCATTTAATACTGACTACCATGACAAAGATGATTTCTTAAACTAAATTTTCATAAATAATGGCATATACCTACCTTTAGATTTAGAATCATCAGAAACCATAGTCCTCACATATGAACCACTGTTTAAATCCTTTAGAACAAGCATTAGCTGAGTAATCCGAGCAGTGAAGCCAGCTAAACGTGTCAATTCCCGTCCAGATAATACCAAACGACCAATAGCTTCAGCTAACTTTACAAACATCCTTCCACCTTTGTAATATGACTGATAAAATAAAAACATAGGTATTTAAATATATTTAAAGTTCTTGCCATAAAACATTGAATTTTATAACATTATACATAACACCATAAATTTTAATGTTTAATAAAAGAAAATATTATAATTAACATAATTTTATGTATAAACCAATATACAAAACACAAGAAAGTCCATGCAATAAATGAAACACAATATTAACTAATATATTATTGACAATCAAACACGCACAAAAGCAGTTAATAAGCGAAATGCCATCTTATTGATTATATAAGATGTAACATGAAGAAAAATCAAAATCAAAACAAGTGTAAGAAGAAACTATACAAATAAGACAAGATCGAGAAAAAACTATAAAATACAAATATAAAAAAGGCATAGGGACCATTACTTCATCGGAGGGAGATGGTCAGCTATGCAAATTGAATACTCTTTTCTAACAAGCATAAAGGACAAATGTCTAAAAACCTTTGTGCAATTCTCTAATAGAGTATATGTATTAAAGGAAATATTTTTAAAATTAAATAGATTCAAAGCAATACACTGAATTGAAAATAACCAAAGCAATAAATTAAAATATATATAACAGAACCAGCAAATCAAAACTTATTTAATATATTCTGATAAAAATATGTTTTCCAAAAGCAATTTGAAAAGTTATGAGTTAAATTAGCTTATAAATTATGATGCAGATTAAAAGGCTAGGTATAATTAAAATGAAAATGGGTATTTTCAGGATTCTTATAAGAATTTCAATGCTTGGATAACTACGCATTACTTCAATATTACAAGTGATTCCATACTTCCCACATATTTTAAAAATCATTACTGAAATCCTCTTATTCTCCTAAAAACCTTTATATTCTTTCCTTTTTGACTATGTAAATGAAGTATATAAGTTCAGAAAATGCATCAAATATAAAAAATTTAAGTACAGTAGTTATTATATTTATTATTTTGACTTACACAAAAAAATAATTAAGATATTTATCTGATTTTTGAAAACTTAACTAGCAAATTTTAAAATAAATAGTGAACGAGAAATGCATAGGTACTAAAACAATATGCTTTTGACTTTTTTCAGATTGAATTTCACAAATCTTCTACAGTTTGATAAATGAAACGACATCATATATCAAATTAAATAAACAAATTTTTACTTTAATCAATTAAAGAAAGTAGTAATAGAAAAGAATTATTAAATTATTTTCCTGTGTAAATCCATTAATAGATCTTTAAAAAAATACTCTATAGCATATAACCTTTTATTATTGAGAACTCTAATAGTACACATCACAATTAATAAAAATAAAATTTAAAAATTAAGATTCTTTTTAGATCAGATACACAGTTTTAAATTTGAATTACATAAAAAATAAACATGTGATATATAAAGGAAACATTTTTTTTTCATCATTTATACTTTTAAAATATAATTGATAACTTATGTTATATAATTATAAGAATCTTTTACTATACAAAATTTTATTAAATTTTAATATGTTATCGTGAAATTTTAAGTTTAAATAAACT
>JAPDSC010006579.1:1698-15049 GCA_026290005.1 Latrodectus geometricus
AGAGAGAGAGAGAGAGAGAGAGAGAGAGAGAGAGAGAGAGAGAGAGAATAAATGTTATGCGCCCACCCTATTTAAATAAATTATATTTTAAAATTAAACTGTGGATAAATCTAATAAAAACTTAAAAAATAATTGAAGTATTTAAGATAACCTTCTCCACAGCATCAATGCACTTCTAAAGGTAAATTTGAAGATTAAATGTAAATTAAAGTTTTTACTTTCAGAATGAATGCTTCAAACCATTTTTTTCTAGGGATAGGTAAAAAATATCTGTACAGTCCCATTCATCTCTTTTTTGAAATGAAAACGAAGTCTGTGTAAGTTCTTCTTTTAGATTAAAAAACACCTAAAAGTCACTCACAGACAGATCATGTATAAAGGATGTGCATTCTACAACTTTGACATATTTTTGTTCAAGATGCTCAACTGTCAATCTTGCTGAATGGGGAGAAACATTGTCATGGTACAGCAAGACTCTTCTAACATTTATTTAATGAATTTCTTGAAAACATTTACAATATAGTGTAATAGTTAACCATACCTTCTGTGCTTCCAGCTTTGTTTTGTTTAATACTTCTAAAGAAAATTGCATACATTATTTTTTTTCCATAAAACATTGTTTTTTTCTTTTTTTTTACTATTGTAGGCATGAGGGAATCTTCACACAACTATACCTTACCTTCTAAACGTAAGGTATATTTCATTACATTATGAGTTAGACCTTACGTTAAAAAAAAAGGTCTTACATTAATACGGCATAGTTCTTCAAGAGTTGAAACGTCAAAAGATGGTATGTATCTTTCATCACCAGTTAAGGTCTTATAAATAATGCGGTAAGCACCATCAAGAAATTTAAATGTTTCTTAACTAGTTCAGAAAAAAAAATTCTCTTATTGGTGCTTAAGGAAAATCCAACGGCAAAGTTTTTTTCAACAATTCTAAATGAATAACTTTATATCTTATTTTCTTGTATAATTTAGTGAGAGCAATGATTATCATCTATTCATATTTTTCGTATGGCAGATAATCTTATTCAGGATTATACTTGTTAAAAACTTTCAATGTATTTTTACCCACAAGAAAATTGTGTAAACTATGCAGTGGAGTCAGATGAACCTTCGTTTTTAAACCTTAACTGTAGATATTTAACGTGATAATATTGATTTACTTCCATTTTAAAACTAGAAAATTGTAGCATGATAATATTTTCTCGTCAATTTCATTTATATATGGATCTGAAATTGATCTTGGAATAAATTACTTGCATTTGGCCACTAAAAAGTTGTTAGTAGGATAAAATAGTTCATATTTTTAAATCCCCGATCATTAATTTTACTTATTTCTTCTCATCTAGACGCAAATCAATAATTTTATAGTGACACTCAATATTGACTAAGATATTATTTATAAGAGTGAATATAATATTTATTCAGAGAAAAATTTAATATAATTCTATTATTTCTATCATTATATAAGAACTTAATACTTATTGGGTTGTTCGGAAAGAGTTATTTCATTTTATATGAAAATGAAAACCGTATAGCGAATAAATATTTCATTGAATTGTATATTATCAATTCTAGTCCAATACCTTTTACCATCTTTTTAGTCGTAGCATGATTTCATTCTTATAAAATGGTTGATTTTCACTAGCAAAAACTGGTTCATGTGAGATAAAAGAAATGACTTTCCGAACAACCCAATAATATTCTATATCTTTATTCTTACAGTTATTTCTAAAAATAATATTCCTATTTATTCTCTAGTATTCTTCAAAAAATTAAATTACCTTACGTTTCTATCTAGTTCTGGTATTTGCTTAGCTCTGTTATCGATAGCAAATGCTCCACCTATTGGTTGTTAGAGAAAGTTATTTCCTACTTTCGATACGGGATAATTTCTACATTATTACAGTGTCAACCATTTTACCCCATATTTCATAGCAGGGGATGCCACAGAGGAAGGCAGTAACTTTTCCCGAAATTCACGGAGTTGCTGCCATTTGCGTCTCCCGTTGGCATATTTATGGGCGGTCTGTCACAATCAGCTTTCTAGTGACATAAAGAGGTGGTATAGGAGAGCTCCTTGAGTTATGGAGGAGTCTTTCCTCAATTTAAGGAAATATATACGCTTGTTATGATAGAATAATAGGAACTGAATAAATATTGATGATACATATTGTAGTAGAAATTGTTGGAACTAAAATTATATTAATTATTAAATGATTGAAAGGGAAAAATTTTTGAACATAAATTTTTCCATTTTTTATTAGTATAAAATTAAAAATATCGTAAAATAACAATGTTTCCTGATCTGATCTTATGAAATCGTCACACTACGAAACCATATTAAAAAAATTATAAGATTTTTTTAAAGTCCTATATCTATTTTGTTGACACTGTGGGCAAAATAAAAGCACATGCTGATCAATCAAGTTCCAGTTTCATTTTGGTCGTACCGCCTACCTTGTCTACTGTGGTCAGTGAACCTGACTAAGCATGGGAAGGTCCTGAGTTCGAATCTTGGCTCGGGCATGGATGTACTTTCTCTCTCTCTCTCTCTCCTGTTTTTGTCCTTTCTTTGTGTGAAAGGTTGCCTAATCTATAAACGGGTACCTATGGCGTGCATGGACTGAGGAAGTCGGACTCCACACTTAATTATGATTCAGTTGGAAAAGTGGAGCAGCGCACCTCATATTGCCAGCCTGGCTGGCACACGAAAACAACAATATTTCTTGGTCATGTTTAAAAATTTCAAAATGATTGGTTGTGTTTAGTTATTTCATTCAGCAAAAATCCGATGCCAAATTATTGTACATAAAAAAAGGAATAACAACAGAATTATCCAACTATCTAACACATCAAAGAAATTTTAAATAATGATAAACACTGATAAATTCTCTTTTGGGTTCTAATAATTGATAAATGTATTTTTATTAATGTCTTGAATAAATGTTTCATGATCACACGTGTCAATGTCTTCTGACAGTCGTCTCAAGAACTTCGTTCCAAAATTATTTTTACGATTTCGTACTTCAGTCTATCATTATCTAAATGAAGTTATTGGAAATAAGTTTATCCATAAAAGAGAAGCGACGAAGAAGTGTAATTTTTATGAGATCCATAAAACTTTTACTTTGAATGAAAGGATTTAGGTAAGAAAATATTGATTTTACAATTGGGAATCTTAACAAAAATATTTTATAACCTCATCACAAATCAGTAAGTGATAACAAAAGTTCATTCTGAATTTTTTTAATAATTAATTTGAAGAATATTCCTTTCATCAATTGAAGATCTTTTGTATATTTTTGGTATAGTAAAAATATATAAATGTATACAATTATGTTCAGAGCCATAAAAAAATTGAAAAACACAATCATGTGATATAATTAAGATTAGAAAGATTAATAAATCGAAATCACACAACCATGTGATACATTTATGACCAGAACTATAAATAAAGCGAAATGACACAATTATGTGGATTTATGAAACGATATTTTAATATTACATAGAAAAAACAAGAGTAATGTTGAAAACGTGAGAAAAATTAAAATTACGACATGGTTGTGGCATTTCAAAGATTTAAATTCAAATCAGAGAAATTATTTTAACTTTATACACTTAAAATTTTTCATATTAATTAAAAATGTTTGATATAAGTAAGTACACACACACACACACAAGATCAGTCTGTTATATAAAATATTTTAAAAAAAATGAGAAAAATTTCAGTCATTTTTAAAACCTAAGTTTTTTAGGCACATGTTTCAACACAGTTTGCGGTGATAAGTATACAGTATTACATGAAAAAGCAATATTTATGTAAAAAAGCACTAGAAAAATATGGTATATTTCAAGTATTGTTTCAAATGCATCAAAAGCATTAAGTGCAATACGTTTAAACAGTATTTAAATGTATTGTAGCCGTAATGTCATAAAGCATATATAGCTGATTTTTGATAGAACGAAAAGTATAATTTTTATTTTAATTTACAATTTTCTGTTATGGTATCCTACATTTAATTCAGCAGCCTTAATTAATATGTAAGACAACATTTTATTCACATGATTAACTGAAATAATGACAAAAATAAATTACTTTATTAAGTAAAAGCTATACATTTCGTAAACATATTTCACTGATAAATTAAGTTTAAATTTTGTATAAAATAACTTTTGTATAAGCAATAAAGATATATTTCAAGCTATAGTAAAGTAATGTCAATCCATGGACTGACATAATTTTAAGAAAAATACGATATGTCGTTATTGCTTCGCATTTGTGGCATTTTAAAGAAGCTTTTTTTATTGTAAGAATCTAAATATTTAGTCATCACTTAATTTTGTAAATTATAAGTATCTGTATTAATTACATTAATTATAAATTATTGTTATGTATATTTCATCCAAAATAAGACGTAAAATAGTAAAAGTTAAGAAAACAAATCCACACAAATTGAAGGAATCTATACAAGGGAATTGTTTCAAATTAAATACCGTAGGAAGAAAGCATAATACTAAACTATGGGAAATCGATTGATAAAATAGTTTTCAGCAGTTAATAAAATTCAGGAAAGCACTGGCAACAGTTACGCATTCAGAAGTTTCGAAAATAGTTACAGATGGCGAAGAAAAACAATAACTTTTATCAAGATACCGTTTCGAATTATTCGATAATTATTAGATATAACTTTTGAAACCATTAAAAATTTTGATTTTATTCTTGATAAAAGGTAACTGACAAAGATGCTATATAATAAACAAAATAATGGGCCTGTTTAGTGCCAATGTTTGGATTCATATTAAGATTAGAAAGTTATTTAATTTATATCTGAATTGTTCCTTATGGTAAAGAATTACCTTCAAAAGCTTTTCCCATCCCCAAAACCAAACGCATAATTTACCAACCGGGAACGGTCTACATAGAAGCAATTTGAATAACGGCATGAATATTTAATTTTGACCGAATTTGAATGTCCCAGCCGATTTTTGATTGACAAAGATGTCTTATTAAAAATGCGGGAATAAGACTTTAAAATTGTTCAACGGTTTGGTACATTGACAAGTTTGAATCTCCTTTCATAAATGTATAACAGAAGAACTAGAACAAGAAGGACCCTTCGCTTGACTTCCGCAACACTTTAATATATGCAAAGTGGTTGGAAATTCCCCAATGCACATAATAAAATAAACTACCCCTGAAAAAAAATCAATGAATATTCAAGTGGTGAATCTTCAAAAAATCCCCATTCCGTATCCTAATATGAAAATTTGCTGAACACAACAAGCTTTTTCCCTTTTCCCCCAACATCCGTAACTCAATAAATGTTTGTACAGAGGAAGTTCTAAATAATTTCCTTCCATTATTCCAAAAAGCAGAGCCATTTTGGAAAATTCTGAAATATTAATGACTTTATTTCATCATCAACCGTTCATATTTAAAAAAAAATCTCCTTCATCCCATACCCATTTTTTAAAGGAAATTCTGGAGTAAATCGTTTAAAAATTTTCCGGATGGAGCTTTTAATCAAGTTTTTTCAATTTTTTCAAGTGCCATGGAAGGTTTTTTATGATAAGACACGTATAATGGAAGTAATTGATTACTATCCACGAATAACCTCAAGAGAAAGGTATTTTTTCATGGACAAAACTGACAGAATCGATTGGTAGTTCTTTAGAATATTCATGGTATATATTTTATTTCTTCTGGCACTACATCAATTTTGTTTACACTGTTTAGATTTTTTTTGATTCAGTTCATTTTGCTTCGGTGGAATAAATATCAAGCTTTACATAAATGAAGTATGGATGTTTAAGAAACACGAAGAAAAATCTTATTAATCTGGTGCAAGAGATATATAATTATAAAAAAAGAGCGTTTTTGATAAATAGTAGTGTTTTGGTTCATTGTAAAATGCTCTCTATTCTTATGGAATTTTAAAATATTTGTATGATGCTTACAATATAATTCATTTCCAAAAATAACGGACTGAATTTACCTTTTATTACAAACAGAGACAAACAATTTATAACAGAATCATCGTTTAAAGAAACGGATGATGTGCGATAACCAAATTATTTTTGAAAATTTACAAATACAGATTGAATCAAACTTATGGTACTTAAAATTGAGCCTTTGATACTTAGAATTAAATATTTTTAGGCAGTATTTGCTCACTTTTTTAAAATAAACTTTCTATTAAGTAAATGGAAGTTTGGATTTAGCAGATGCACGAATACTAAATCAGTCACACCAAAATTTGCTCAAAAATTAAGGATACATTAAAAATAAATATATTTACTGGCCTTAAAAAATATTTCTGTTCAAAGTAAAGAATAACTGTTTACTAGGTACACTTTACTTTCATTTGGTCCCAATGTCGTAAAAATTTCTCATGAAAATTCAGACAAATGCAAATAGAAATAAATAACATTTTCTTTCATAATTTTCTAATTATAATTGTTGCATGTTACAATATTATATTATTCGTTCTTTTTAACGGTTATATACCACACTTTGTTATTTACTTTGATATATGATTAGAAACAGATAAAAAACAAATACCGAATCGCAAACATTAACTCTAGAATAATACAAAATATCGTACATATATATCGATTTAAAATTAATAATCGATACAAAAATAATATATCGAATTCATTTTAAAATTTTTAAGTCAATAATAATATTTCTGTTAAAAGTTGTCTATATCTAACCAATAATTATGTTTACACCTTAATTTTTAATAAAGATCACGTAATCCTTCAAAGTTTTGGAAATCAAAGACTTCTACTTCAATTATTTACTGTCAATTTAACTAATAAATCCATTCAAACTCAGCAATGATTGAATATGAAAATAATAATGAAAACCATGTCTAACTTTTTTATATTTAAAATACAGAAAAATGTTTGAATTGTTTTAATATTTGCTTATTAAACATTTAACAAAGAAGTAACTTAACAGGATTCAATATTATAATGAAACATTTAACAATGTAATTATTTTTTTCCGATTATTTTTCAATGAATTTTTATTCACTTTGCTCAAGCAAATATGTAATAAAATCAAATACAAAATTATAAATAAAAATACAACTTACTTAAAAAGTTGAAAAAGGCAAACAGCAAAAAAGTTTCACGAACAAAAAATTAGTAAAATAAATTATACTTCTTATAAAGTCACCAAAAAATTTATAAATCAATTATAGTTTTCTAAATTGAGGAAACAAAAGCACACTTAATTCCAATCGTCCAACACGATAAAAAGTACATAAATCGATAAAAAATGAGATCAGAAAATAAAAATAAATGTACGACTTACATTATCTTATTACATCCAATTAAATTCTTATCAAATTTTCATAAGTAGTTGACAGATTCTCTTATCAAATGGAATTTCGAGAATGAGTACTCGGAAGCAAGAATGCACTACCTACTCAATTTATCAGCAGCCATCATAAAATAAAAAAGAAAACGGAAGCCGAGTTGATTTAATTCAAGGAAAGTTTATCGTGAACGTAAGATAAATATTAAACATTCATGTACACACTTCAGACAATAATGGACTTACTGTTCTATAAAAATGGCTCATTTTTTTTTGTGCTGTTATGGTAGTCGTAGCTATAACTTTTGCTACAGAATTAATGTATCTTTCTTTGTGGAAATTTATCCTAGATTCTACCACATTTACTTTCCTTGGATTAAGATAAAACTATTGAATTCAATATATAAACATAAGTTTCTAAACAAAGTGAGTTTCATTATTTTAATAAGAAAAAATAAGTTTAAAAATAATCATTTGAATAAAAAAGAGTTATAATAAATATAATTCAATTTAAATATTTTCCTGATTAATTTTTTATAATAACATTATATATTTTTTTTATCAAAATTAATATAAACAATAACATTATTTATAAGACAAAATATTTCTGTATTATTAGTAAGATAATATATGAAGTTTGCTGTTTACTAAGAAATAATACTATCACATGTTAAATTGATTAAATATAAATCAAAGTAAACAAGAAAAAAGTATATGCAAATTATAATAAAGGATAAAAATGCAGAAAACATGACTTCGCCGAATCTTATTTTTTATAGTTTCTACAAAGATCTTCTTTTTCTTTTTAGAAAAGAGATTTGTAAATCTTCTCAACAACATTATTTACCAAAATACATGACTTAAAGTATTTTCGAATAATTTAAATCTTGAAAATCTAGAATAAGGAAGTCTAGCGAACATTAGGCAAGAATGGCTTCTTCAGGATTGTGGAATCGATACCAAGAAACAAAACACAAGATCGACCAGGATGAGGTCATCTGTTTGCTACAACAGCAATTGATGAGCTAAATAATTTCTTAACAGATTGTCGAGACAGAAAAGGCAAAGATGTTCAGCAGCAAATAGAGTTTCTTAAGGGAACTCGATTAAAGAGTGATCTGGGGATAATTTGAAGCTAAACAATACAAAATAACCTTAATCCAAGTAGTGTATCGATGCATGACGGACAATAGCGTGTATTCCATAGATATTATGAGTACAGAAACTGTGGAGTTGATGAAAATCAAGAATGGATGCAAAGGGATTGAAATCGAATGCTCTTTGCAGACAAATCTTGGTTTTGTTATAAGTGAAAAACCAGACGTCCTATGATATGGGATGAAAGAGGAACTAGAAGTTCAGGAAAGATCACATGGCAGATGAGGACCTGATAATAGTATTCAGAATAAGTAGATGTACACATCTGCAAGTCATATAGAATGGCAATTTGATGGCCCAAAGAAATTCAGATGAAATACTAAGACTTCATGTCATATTCTACGCTCGAGTCACTGATAAATCCTTTCTTTTAATGTATGACAGTGTCACATCTTATGTAGCTCACTTTATGAAAAATATGCCTGAAATAATGCAATGTAGATGACCAGTAAATCTGCCTAAAAGAAATAATTTCATGCTTATGAAATAGTTAAACAACACTGTGCTGATATACCAAATATAGAATTTTGGAATCATATTTTTTGTGAAGTTGAACAAAATTTCTTAGTCTCATCTCACCCACGAAAAATAAGTGTAGAGTTAGATTCTTAAAAGGACCATAAACCATGCTAAAAATATTGGACTATTTCCAAACAATACGTTTTTGTCTTTTATATGAAACTAAATTGTTAGCCTAGAATTTTTTATGCTATTTCTATGAGATAGCAACAGATAAACTAAATCAAACCATATCCTTGTGTATTTCCAAAGAATCAAAACATCCATAGGGTATTTTTTATGTAGATTTTTTTATTGCTCACTCATAATTTAATGCCAATATTTAACTTTCGAATAACAGTTTTCTGCAATTGTTTGCTTGAGGATAATCTTTTTAATAATGATCAAGCAAAAAAAAAGTGCAGAATACTGTGCCAAAATAATGTATATTATCTAAAAACTAATTTATCATAGCATTTTGGCGCAAATGCCGTATAATCCATCATGCCAATTTTTGAATTTTTTTGGTGACGAAAAAAGTGTAACCAAAATGACGTAATTGTAACATAATAAATTCTAGAAAAAAAGTTTACACATTTAAATAATTAATTTAATTATGATAAATAAAAAGTATATAAATATATATTTTTGAAATATTAAGATTTCAAAAAACGAAAATGTAAGAATATTAATTAAAATACAAAAATGGAACACAATGTTCTAAATTTCTTTGGGATGACGTAAACACTAGGGCTGCCGAAATAGAATTTTGTACATAATTCTTATTATTCTCCATCTCTAAGATGTCATAAGAACCAAGTTAACAGATAAACAAGAAAAATCGCCAAAAATAATTACGAAATTTAAAAATTGGCACGATGAATTACACGGCACCCGTGCCCGCATGTATGAAGTAAAATGAAATACAACATTTCACGAATAATAGCGAAAGTGATATTTTGAAGCATCCATGTTTATTTCTGCAACAGAACATTTTATACTTTCTATGAACAATGCTTACATAGGAAAATATTCCTAAAATTTTATATAAAAGATATAACAGCACGAAATAAGACCATATAAAAAACCATCATGGTCTTTCAATTCTAATTCATGAATCTGACGTCGAAAAGCTTTTCATCGCTTTAAAGCCATGGCGATAAAGAGTTTTTATGGTTCCCAAACCATTAACACTTCCTTCCTGTTCTTTTTCTAAAGACTCTCGTAGAATTTAATGTAGAAACCTTTGTCCAAAAGATCTAAGGCAGCAGAAAGAAAAACTGAACTGCATTATTTTTTATTGCCCTATGAACTATAAAGTTTAAAAGATACAATACATTTTTTTAAACATAAGAGATGGGATTTGCTAAAAGTGTTATAAATTTTATTCCTAGTTTTTTTAGCAATTTTCTCTCCATCATTGACAATTTTATTTTTACTATACAGAATCTTTTTTTTCCCAAATTAATGCAATTATTTTATCCGAATTCCTTGCACTCAGATACTTTGTAAAAGGTGCTCTTTGGCCATAAATTTATTCGGTTTGAAGAACTTCGAAAAAATAATAAAATTTGTGAAAGAAATTAGTAAAAATTTTATATAGTGTTTAAAAACATTTTTTAAATAACAAAAGTAAATAAATAAATAAATGATGAACTTTAAAAAGGAATAATTTTTTATCAAAAGATAGACATTATGACATAATTAGACTTAAGACAAATTGCACTTTAGTTGTAAAAAATGTATAAAATGGTAAATAATTTTGAAAACACGAAAGTAAGTGAAATCCTTTTAATTATTCTCTTATAAGTTTTTTTATAACCGTTAAATTTTTTTTTAATTTTGCAAGAGAAACAAATTTTATTGGAAATGCCTAAATATTTGAATAAAATTTTATTAAAAATGAATTTTAACCACTTTAAAATTTTAACTAAATATAAAACAATAATGTTATCAGTATATTTATTTCAATTGTAAAAATTAGCAATAGTTAAAATCAAGAATTTTTACAAATTCGAAAGACTCACACTAAATTTTTCAAATCACACTAAAAAAACAGATTTTTTAATTGTTTGTATAAGATTGGAGGGAGAGGTTAGAAAAAACTTTTTAGAAGGTGGGATTCATAAGCAATTAAAAATATATGTTACTTAGTTTACAAAATAAAACATTTTTATGGAAATTTTTAAAAAATATCTAAAAATAATAAAAATCCGAAAATAATAAAATAATCCAGAAAAAAATAAAAATGTAAGATTGTAAAAAAAAAAAAAAAAAAAAAAAAAAAAAAAAGCCAGATTTAACTACATTTTTCTTCAGGTACTTTTCTTTCCAGAGGTTAAACATCCTTCCTATTCTACACGATGCAACGCTTTCAAATTTAAATTCGAAATTCAAAATCTTATTTCACAATCTACTAAAACAATAAATGAATCGTAAAATTAAATCTTACACAAGTATTAGTTTTGTATTCTTAAGAACTTTAAAACTCTTATGTCTACAAGAATTGTAAGACAAAAATGAAAGACAAATCCGTTTGCGAACTACTTTTAGAGCTTCCTTTTTTCGAAAAATATATGATTTTGGAAAAAACAAAGTCTAAAATACAATTCTTGAATTCTCTTCCGTTAATGAGGCAGCAAAAGTGTCGTAAAAAAAGTTAAAGTGCTCCAAACATTGAGAACAAGAAGAGAAAAATTACATAATCGCAACAATGAGAGGCATGTTAACATTTTTATTTAATTACTTTCAAGAGCTCTTTCCATTTTTCTGTACAAATACAGGAGGGTCTTAATGGAATCTAAGTAATAGATTTCTTTACTCGGATTTGATGACGTGGAATTAATACGCCATAAATAAATCTCAGAAAGAATAATTATAAAGAGCAGTTCATTCGCTCATGAAAGATTAGAATCGGAGCCATAAAAAGCCTTTTTGTTTGATTCAGTGAAAGGAAATGAACCTAAGTTTTATTATAATTTTAATAATAAAAAAAAGTAAATCACCCATAAGTTCATTGTTTTTGTGAGTTCAGATTAACGTAGAGATCAACAATTTGTTATCTCCAACTATCGAAGTTTAGGTTATTTTGCTGAGAAAGATTTCAGGCTGCCTATTTCTGCACTTAAAAAACCGACTCATGTGAGCCATCATGTGACCGGATTAACATATGAGTTGACTATGGACAATCCCTTCTCGCCATGCAATATGATTCTAACGAAGTTACATTGGTCCCTATTAAATGCAGGTCCCCTCAGCATGGTGGTCTTCGGATGGGTCAAGTATCGAACTCGCTACTTCTCTATTACAAGAGTGATGCTTTTCCCCATCAGGTTATCATGGAGTGATAATTTTCATCATTGCTGGCATCTATCGCGTTTAACCTCCCGCAGATAATCAATTGTTTCCCATAAACAAAATTGATTATCCATAACTTCAGACATCATGAGAAATAAAAACCGAATCACTCACTAAAAGCAAACCACGTTTATTAAGTAACTGTTACTGATAAAATCACTCTGCAATATTTTTGAAGAAAAAGTAACGATCGTAACGAACATAAAAAGTATTTGTATAGAGAATACAAAGTAACGAAAAACACACACACATATATATGAAACCAATGTTAGTTTTGAGTGAAAAAATACGAATTTAATTTTTTTCCATATTAGTCATAAAATATATCCGTTATAAATTAAGTTTGTCACAAATATATTAGCTATTTTGCTGTCAGTAATTTAATAACAATGATTTAAAAAATTACTTATCGGAGTATATATCTCATAAAGAAATATTACAAGGTAGACATTAATTTGCTTTACAACAGCCTGAGACTGTTTACTAGATGGTGTCAAATTAATTAATATATTCATTAATGAAATTTAATTTGATATTTTAAATAAATTTATCGGGGAGTTTCGGTGGCCTGGCTGGTTATGGTGTTCACTCTCGTTGTCGGAAGACAATACGTTCGAATCCCAAACCACATAAAGATCCGCTGTGTTTACTAATGATGGCTGGTTAAAATATGTCGTGGTCACAATATCCTCCATGTGAAATGATACCTCTGGGGGCAGCAGCCCAAGTCTGAGGGCCTTCTGCTTGGTTCCCGCTTCTAAATTACGAAGAACCACCCATTTTCAGGGCAACGATGTCACACACACGGGATGTTCCCTTATATAAGCTGCCATCTTTTCCTATTTAGTGAAATAAGTGCTAAATAAGTGAAACAGCCAGTTATTAGAAATTTTTTTAAATTTCATATATAATTTTCAAGGTCGAATTTTTAGCTCAAATTTCGTTTCAAGCCTTAATTATATATATATATATATATATATATATATATATATATATATATATATAT
>JAPDSC010006584.1:942-10945 GCA_026290005.1 Latrodectus geometricus
CAAAATTAGCTCGACTGCACTAATGGCATTGCGAATTCGAGAAATGCTGGGAATTTCCTGGTACTATTGCTTCCCTGCAAGTATTAGCTATTGACAAGGTTGTGCTGAAAGGGTTTATTTTAAAGATGATTCATAAAACATTCCCTCTTGATGTAATTGGGAATTTGTTCTCTATTGTCTTCATTAAGGTTATATGAATGAATGCATAAATTAGAATATATGCATTGTTATCTGATTGAAGCGTCAAAAATATTTTTATTAGTTCGTTTTGATTGCTGCTTGTTGTAAAACGATTTAAAAATATTTAAAAATTCATATTTTGTTTTGATAAATTTGTTTTGAATTTTTATTATTATAAATGCAAGTTCATATGTAAATATAAATCCCTTTGAATTTGAATTTTCTAGTGAGCAATTGAATATTTTCCGGTAAATATAAAATTATACCTTATATAACTTTCGATTTTATTGGTAAGTGTAAATTAAATTTCAAAAAATTGTAGCTGTATAAAATTCTTATGATATTTAGCGTATTATTCCATTTAAAGTGATTATTTTCCGAGAATTTTGTCGGTAGTTTATATATATGATATATATTTATACTCACATATATATGTGTGTGTGTTCCATAAATAAATAATTTTCTCGTATTAACGTGTTCTCGTTCGTCAAGTGAGATTACTTGAAACAGAATACTTAAACATATTCATGATATACTTATTAGAAAATATAAGCAGTCTTTGTCGTTGTATAAGTATAAAGAAAATGTTTGTCTCTCTCAAATATTTTGATAACTTTAATGAAATATTATTTCGTACATTCATTCCACCATACTGAAGACATTAGTAACTATCTTCTTTTCCAATGGCAGGTACTTGGTTGATGAACCCTTCGCCTCAACAAGGCTGGAAACTAATACTCATTTATCGTTACCCGGTGGGCACCTGTTAACCAACTCACGGATGTGAGTAGCATTACCCACGTCACACCACCACAAACCCGTTTATAGGGTGGACCACGTTCATCCATCATCTGAGGAAAGGACAAGAAACATAAAGGAATAGAAAGTACATCCATGGCCGAGCCGGGATTCGAACCCAGGTCCTCCCCATCCGTAGTCAGTTACGCTAACCGCTAGACAGGTTGGGCGGCATATTGGAAACTATTTGCAACCCAATTCTATAATTACTTCCAGAGACATCTAGCGGCCCAAACTGTAGAGTGGTTAATGTTTCACCTTCTTGTTCTGTGTGTCTAGGTTTAATTTTAAGGTACTTCGAACTAGATCTAAGCTTCTTTATTATTTAAGGAATTATTAGGTAATGAATGGTCACAAAATGTAAAATGCATTATAAGCATTTATGAACTTCGTAACGCGAGTGATTGACGAATATTATTGATATATTAATATCCTGAAATTTGACGTCATTTAATTGTTCATAAAGTTTCTCTTTCAGATATTGTATTTATGAATGAATATTTACAATGATAATAAAAACTTTGATTTTTCATTTTTATTTCCATAGAGCTGATATTTCAATTGATTTTCATTTCCAATTTTGCCTGATGGATAAATTTCAAAACTCATTTTTTTAGTTATTAAAGTTTTTTTTTTATTTCTAATGGCGGCACCCTTGAGCAAGTAAGTACATTAGCCCATTTGCCGCAATATGGCAGAAAACTGCTACTCATTTTATCGTTACCCGGTGGGCACCTGTCAACCAGGTCACGGAGGTACGAGTAGCATCGCCCACGCCACACCACCACAAACCCGTTTATAGGGCGGGCCACATTCATTCATCATCTCAGGAAATGACAAGAAACACACAGAGAGAGAGAGAGAGAGAGAAAGTACGTCAATCATGCCCGAGCCAGGATTCGAACCCAAGTCCTCCCCATCTGTAGTCAGTTACGTTAACCACTAGACAGGTTGGGCGGCGAGATTATATTAATTTGACTATCTATTGTGTAGTTCAATTTTGACATTAAAGTGTGAATCATAATGTTAATAATTATCAAAAGAAAAAAATGATGCCTAATTTTGTATTTTTTATTCAGAAATTGAATCCAAACTGATTTAATAGAAATAAATGTAGCTGGTACATAATACTTGTGTTATTTCATCTGGAGTTTAACCCAAACAGATTAACTGGGTCCAACTATTAGCTCAAATAATAAAATAGTATAAAAACAATATAAAAGAAAATAAATTATATAAATAGTGTAAAATAGTATTAAATTGTTAATTTCCATGGATTAATAAGTAAATTTTACTAAATAAACAGCAAATGAAATTTTTTTTCGATATTAAAATATAATAAATAGAAGAAGATTTTATTACATCTAACTATATTGAGACTATACAATGAGTCTAATTAAAGCCTTAAGACATAATAAGAATCCAAAATATATGGACTTAACATTAAGCAATGTGGCATCATGGTCAAATAAAAAACACATTACAGTTTTTTCCATCACCCACGCTGTACTTTGTAACGTAATATTGGACTAGGAGGAGGTAGCGTGGAACCCTGATATCTTTGACAGGAAACTAGGTCATAAAAATAACACAGAAGATAGAAGAATATAAGCTCTTAGTTCCTGAAGAGGTTAGGAGGAAAATATCCAAAAAAGAAATCGATCGTTTCCGAAGTTATTGGAATTCTAACACCGGAGCGCGGCCGAAGTCGTTGTTTAATGGCTTAAAAACAATAAGATGGAACATTCAAGAAAACAAAAACGTTTTCCATCACTAGAACATTAGCTTCCGAAAACAGATCAATAGTTCCCAAGGAAGGGGGAAAAAAAAGACACAAAATGCCCTACACACTATCCAATTTTTTTCACCATCCTGCTTTAAAAAAAAAAAAAAGACTTCTTTTGAGTTTGTGCAAAGTACTCTTATCTGCGATATGTATGAGTTTCTATTTTCGTCCGAAAAGGGAAAAAAAATTTGGGGAAATGGACATTTCAAATGGATAAAAATCCCTATCCCCATTTTCTATAACCTAAAAGCTAAACTTGACATTTTAAAGCTGCCTTTTAGTGAGTCAAAAAGAAATCTTTGGGGACGGATGGGGGGGAAAGAGGAAATGATACACACAACATCCCGTTGCAGTTACAGAGAAGGGAAAAGCAACACAAGTGTCTATGGCACTTCTGGCACTTTTATCCACTTTACACCAAAGAGAGCTGTTTATAGGAAATATCATTTTCTGGCAATTCAAAATAAGTATCGCATTGCTATTCTACTGTGGCAGTGACGGAATTTTTGCTCTTGCGATACGAAAATTTTACTTCACATATGTGCGTGCACATAACGATACGTATTCAGTTTTTAGAGTGGAATAACTTTCATGCAACACACGTAGAATTACTCTCTGAATTGTATGTGACAGTCGAATAACGTAATTGAATTCTATGCTGGTATCCTTTACAGACTTTGAAACTCTACATTAGGTCTTTATTTAGTTGCTTGTGTGGATTTATAAACACGAATCGTTAACTCATTCAAAGGTACAAAAAAGTCAATAAAAATATTGCAATATAAGTTTTAATACATAGGAATTTTAATTACATACTTGGACATAAATGAGTTATTATAAGTTTTATAAAATGGGTTATCATATCAAATAAGTTTTATAGTATTCATTTAAAATATTATTTTTCAATGCTTATTACTTATCTCCGTGATTTACATATAATCCATATGTATATGCTTCTATTCTAATACACATAAATTCAGAAAAAGTTTCTCAAAAATATTGTTTTTTAATGAGCTTGTATCGATAATAGAAAAAGAATCGGGAAAATTTCCAAATAAACATGTTTAAAGAATTGCATAAACAACGCAGAATATCACTTTATAAAACAAAATCGCTAATTTGTAGTTTAATGTGATGAAAAGTACCATTTTAGCATTGTGAATTATTTCCTCCACGTATTTGTATGTATATTACATATCTGTATGTGTGTCCTTTCATCTGTGTATTGTTTTCTAACAAATAGTAAGCATATTTTTTAGGTTCGCATTCTAGAACAAAACATTTTAGGCTCTAAGTCGTTATTAAAATCGGCAGAAAATGCAAAAAAAGAAAAATTATATTTTATATAGTAAAAGAATCCTTTTATGTATTGCATATTTTAGATCACAAATTTAAGTTTGTTGTCGTAGTATCATTATTTGTTTCATAAATAATTGTTGAAAATTTGTAGTAATCTGATATTTCTAATTGTAACAAAGCTTATGTATTTTATATTCGAGATTTATCCTCAATTGATCTTAAAATATGACCTTACATCCTCTTGAGAAATTATACTGGATCCAAAATTTTATGATATGAAAAGTTTATAATTTAGCTAAACCTATTAACTATAATATTTTTAGACAACTAAGAAATATATATATATATATATATATATATATATAATATTAAAAAGCAAGTGGTGTTATTCATGTTTAAAAAATAGTATTTTATCATATGTATAGAAAGCTGAGCAATACTATATGTTAAATTTTTATAAAAATACAACAATACTATATATGTTAACTTTTTGCTCTTTTTATAATTTCTGAAAGCTATTGCAAACCAAATGGATAATGAACTCCATCCCTTGTTTCAATGGAAGAAAACCCATTTTTTGTCTCAAGAAGCCTGATTCAAGATTGTTTCTCCGAATAAATAAAATGCTTAAATGCATAAAAAATCAAATATAGAGACATAACAACCAATTATGCTGATAAAGAATTAGTAGTATATAAAAATGTCAAGTGCTATGCTATCTTTTATGAACAAATATTTATTCTCGAATGAGAAAACAAGTGAAAATGAATTTGCACTTGTTTTTAAACTGAATGCAATAAATCCTCGTAAATTAAATCTATAATCACAGATACGTATTTAACATATTTAGAGATATTTGTCCATAAAAAAAATAGATTTAATTTTATCAATAATATAATTTTCCTAAAACATATACCTTTAAACATGAGTTTAGTAAAAAAAATGTGCTACTCTAAATGTTGATTTTCAAACTTAATTTCCCTAACAGAAATTTCTCATATTAAAAAATTATTTTATTACTTCAGTCCGGTTTATAACAGTCATATATTGATATTTCAAGATAAAATATAAATAAGTAAAAACATACTTTTAATAAGGGCTTGCAAAAATTATATCTAAATAGCATTAGCATTTGACGATATTGAAACTTGTTTTCTTATTATAATTTAAGCTAATAAAATACACTTTTAATAACAGAATACGAGAGTTAAAGTGAATTTTTCGAAAATGATTTTTTTTAAACCTTGATGTTTTGCAAGATATTAAATAAAGTTTCGTAATACCCAATGTATAAAATTCCATGAAAAATATTTAATATGTATTCTATAACTTTATTTAGAAAATATAAAAATACCATTCGATAATATATCATTAAACATTTTTACGATTAGAAGTTTCTCTATTTTTTTAGGAATTTATTGCATTTAACATTTAGTTTTCACTAGCATTTACTCCATAATTTTTTAACCATCTCAAACTCAGAGACCTTGATTGATTTGAAAATTTCTAATATATAAAGAACGTATAAAGAATATAAACACAAAATAGGAAGCAATTAATCTCTTGGTTAAAAATAATTCCATTTCTGTCTACGCAAACATAGCACAGTAATAAAATTCCTTGGATTACTTCTACCATGATGAAAATAGCAATTATCTTTAACATAAACTGTTTACCATTAGGAAATAGAAGTTTCCTAAAAAATACATTTTTTATACAAAAAACGTTGATATTAATTATTTTTTAATAAAAAAATACAAAATAATTAACTTTCTTTCTGAAAACATCCACAAATCTTTATGGTTGAATTACTTCAAAATCTAAAAGCAACAAACTGATTTTGTTAAATGTCTGAAACTTATATGGACCAGAATTATATAATCAATGTTTCTGTTATGGTAAATTTTTCTCTCTCCTTCTAACATAAAAAATTCTCATCAAGTCTTAACATAAACTAATCAATATAATTTTTTCATTGCCTCACGTTTGAAATGAATACATTTTTCTTTATTTTCGAAACTAAATACAAGACTATTTCTTAGAAAAACTGAACAATATTGTGGACTTTGATATTTCATGCTTAATGGACAGTTTTAAAATAAATTTTCTATTCATTTGAAATGATTTTCATGGGGTTTTAATACTTGCAAATGCCATCTCCAAACAGAACTTCGTTCGTTTAACTTCTAACTGACTTTTAAAAATATTTTAGTTTATTTAAAAAGATAAGGTTTTATTTTACTATTTTTATTTCTATCATAATGTACTTTTGTACATTTTTGCAAATTTTTCAATATATATATATAGCAAACACTTTCCCCATATTATTGTTATTTATCAGTTTAATGTCCACCCATCTTGTCTGGTTGTGGATAGGGAGGTCCTAGGTTCGAATCCCAGTTCGGGCATTTGGTGTACTTTTTCTCTATTTTATGTCTTTGTCCTTCCCTTGTATGAATGATTGCGTGCCCTATAAACGGGTACCTATGGCATGTGTGTAATGAAGAAATCGGACTCCACACCAAATAACGGTTCTGTTGAAAAAGTAGAGCAGCGCTACCCATATCACCAGTTTGGCTGGCAATCGAAAAAAAAAAAATCAGTGTTAAGAAGTAATTACTAAATTTTCAAAAGTGGAAGTTTGCAGTAATGGTAATAATACAACTTCCACTTTTGAAAATTTTAGTAATTATAAAGATATGTTTGATGGAAGTTACTCCCCTTGGTTAAATACTCAATAATTAATGAAAACTCTTTAAAAATTTCAAATTAAAAAAAGTTTTAATTTAATTACAAAATTGTTTAAAACAATAATATGCTTTAAGCAATTTAAATCCGTGCTTAAATAATAAAGATTAAAAAGTAAAAAATAAATTTAAACTTTAGATTTTTAAAAATCACTTTTCTAAATAATTAAAGTGCTGTGATTGCTGTTTTTATGGTAAATATTTTATTTAGTAATATAAGTTTTATTAATAAAAAGCTAAAATGTCAGAAGTGAAAATTTGCACGTTTTAATGAATTCTAATTATTTTCTGATCTTTCATGAAGAGTTAAAAATTAACTTTCTTACAAATTTACAAAGCACTTATTTATCTTGCCCAAATTTAAAATTGTATTTGTTTATTGATATAACAATGCACTTATTTATCTTGCACAAATTTAAAATTGTATTTTTTTATTGATCTTACAATGCACTTTTTTATTTTGTGCACAAATTTAAAAGATTTAGTAGATTTCAATTTCTAAATATATTAAATTTTATAACTGCATAAATGATCTATTAAAAAGTGGACAAATTAATGATCAAATATATAATATCTCAGAAAAGCTTCTTTCCGTCAATAGTTTAATTATTTTTGTTTAAATTTGAAAAAATGTCTACCCGAATTTCTCTTTTATACTTAAATTATTACACATAATGAAATAAAAACATTCAATTAAACTTTATATTTCTGAATTTTTATATTCCAGAAAGATTGTATTTTTACTTTAAGTAACTTGTTTTTACTTTAAAAAATGATAAATTACATAGCTTTCAAAAACTCATTTTGCGTAATAAAATATAATAGTATTGGAAACAGAACAGAATTTGAGAGCTTGAAAAATTATTTTACGTTGACATTTCAATATATTTGTTTTAATTTTCAAATAAAATTTTTTTTCTTTGGGGTGGGGAGATTTTTATTTTATATATTTTATAATCAAAATAATTGAGCAAATAGAAAGAAGGTAAAAGATATAAGAGAAAAAAGATAAAGATATAGAGCAAATAGAGAAAATAGAAAATCCAAAACGATAAATTTCCTAATAACTAAGATTTATCTGTAACTAATAAATAAATAGGATAAAGCAAAAAATTTAAAAGAGAAAGAATCCGTTTCTTCTTCGACGATTTAATTTATTATATTTGCTTATTTAGAAAAAAGCCTTGCTAATTGCTTCTATAATCGAATTTAAATTTGAAACTGAAAATTGCATTTAATTAGCAAAGATATACAGCCAATTTCAATTTTTGAAATGAAAAAAGGTTTTAAACAATCATTAAAAGTGTTTTTACAAGTGACAGGTTAAAATAAATAAACACGAATAGTGAAAATAATTGGGGAAAAAAAAAAGAATAGTTTCTTTTCCATTGAAAATCAATATGTTCCTTTTGTTTCATTCTAACAAGAAACCAAACTAACTCCTCTTCCATTTTACTATCAAAACGGCAAAGCGATAAACACCCTACGTTAACAGCCCCTACGCCCAAATGAAATAGAGGTTGCCGAAGAAAAAAAGAAAACTAAATTCCATTCCTTTTGCAAAAGCAATTCAGAGCTCTCAATTCGAATCAAGGCAGAAATTGAGAGAAAACAAAATCAACCTTAAAAGATTAAGAAACGGAAATGGTGGCCTTGAAGAGCGCAACAAATGTCTCAATTAACTTCGAGGAGTCACTCAAGCAATAAAAGCGAAGGAAGCTGTAATTTTTAGACCTGACATTTTTACTTGGAAAAAAAGGCAATATTTTTAGTCTTTACTCTTTTCATCCCATGAATACTGACGGATTTTTCAGAGCATCAAAGTATATATATTTATTTTGCCACCCTTTAACCATAACCATAACTTTGTAACAACTTTGTAGTTTTCTTTTAATTATAGTTGCTTTTTTGCATTTCCCGATCTAATTTATAGGTGTTGAAGATTTATATGACTACTTTGCATTTTGCGGTTAAATAAACGTATACTTAAATTTCTGTTTTTAATTCATTTTTCATTTTCTTGGATACTAAAATATCTCTAATATGTCATGTAATTTTTGTGTAAACACACTCAATTTAAAATAACTCAGGGATAAGATTGTTATAAAATTAAACAAACGATATGCGTACTGAGATATAAATGGTGTGCATGCAAATTGTATAAGATGTATATTCATTTTAACGGATGTTTTTCGTTTAATGGGAAGATGGCATTCTTGATTGTTATTTTTATACCACGCGGTGAATATTTTTAATAGACTTTGATATGAATCCAACAATTGCTTGCAAAGCACAGACTCACTTTATTAATAACCCACTTTCTAATATTCATATTACAAATACAATATAAATTAACGACAGCCACTAGTATATACAATTAATTTGAAAACATTTATATTTAGCTTTTACAAACTTTTCAATAAATATAATATTCTTCATTCTGTCATACATCGATAATTTCCAACTTTTTTCGTTTCAAATTTAAATAATTTTTATAGAAAAATTTTAGATTAATTTTGCATTTAAGTTTACACCATCAAACATGTGTTTGTGTCTGCTTATGAGTTAACTACTTACCAAATAAATTTGGCATTACTATTTGAGCTTCTAGCTTAAAAGAAGGGAACAGTTTCTTAAGATAGAAAAATTTCAGCCGCGTATTAACTACGAATATTTACTTCGATATTATCTTAAATACATTGAACAATATACAATATTAAAACTAATAAGATCTTTAGTTTAAAAAATAACACTGTACCACGCACAGCTAAACTAAAATTTCAGTCTTCCCTGTCTTATTTGATGTTTTAATCTTTAATTAAATATGGCTGAAATAAGACTCAAGAACAGATTCTGTCATGATTGATTTTAAATGATAAGCATAGTTGCAATAATTGTAAAATAATTAATATAGTAATTTGCTGAGTCGATATTGCACTTTTATTGCAGCTGAAGATTTTCTAAGACGTAAGAAATTGTAATAATTTGACGGTATTGAAAAAATATTTTTGCTATGAAATTTTATTGTGATCATTTTCATAATGATTTTCAAAGGAATAAATATATTTTAGATATATCTAATTAAAGCAATTTCCCCCCCAAGTAACGTGTAAAATAAAATAAAAAATAAATAAAGTATAAAACAGTTGTAATATATATATATATATATATATATATATATATATATATATAT
>JAPDSC010006584.1:10955-25234 GCA_026290005.1 Latrodectus geometricus
ATATATATATATATATATATATATATATATATATATATATATTGAAATGGATTGATACATAGGTAGATAGAAAAACAGTTATTTATTTACAAATAAATTGACAGAGATTTATATTTTAACACGTGAAAACGTAGCTTATTATTGAGAGCTGGTTTTGTATTATATATAACGTGATGCAATATAATACAAAACCCTGTAATGTAAAATAACAAAAATCAAAGTTGAGATAATATGAGGAGACTTTAATCCAAAAGAAAGTTTGGAAAAGTTGTCTTAGAGAATAAGAAGCACGTGCGATTTGCATTTATTCTATAATCTGGCATCGGTTTTCGATACTGAGCCAATATTAATGATCATGCTCTGTTATGAAAAATGTTATACCGTTTTTTTAATATAACTTTACAAACGATGAGCTTTATCAGAAAGTGAATATAAAAAGTGATTTTAGTATCAGAGAAACTCAAGGAACGTCGTCAGTTATGTGCCAGGAATGGCACAATTAATCTTTTATGTACTGCAAAAATTAGGTTGCTCCATTTACTCGCTTTTCATGTTCCCTACATGATAGGATTAAACAACACTTATTCATCTATTTTTCCTGCGATACACTAATTCTTGTAAATGCAACACAATCGAAACAGCAAAACTTAACCTAACTGTCGTTGCCATCACGTATACTTGCTTATTCTTAACAGGACATACAGGGCATCTTAACAGGACAACTGCCTTTTCCAATAAATCTTACTGTTGTTGTTAATGACACTTGGCAACACCAAGCCCTCCCGTCAGAGAGACTAGGTGCCTAGGTGCATTTCTTGAATAACCCCCGAAGGCTCTACCTAAAAATTATGTTTCCAAGCCCACCGGTTAGAGACTAGGCGAATGAAGTCAGAGAGAGAGCGTCTTCCGTTTTTTTAATAGAGCACCCTCATGCGAAGGTGGAAGTATGACTTTTGGATCGTAGAGGGCAGCACTATATGAATCTTCCAATTTAGAGATTGAAACCAGTGAAGACCCAAAAAGCCTGGCTCCAACCACCCCCAGAGATATTAATTTGTAATGGGAACATGGAGGACATTGCGACCCGACGGATTTAATGTGCCCCAGTCGCCATTAGTGAACACGAAGGATCTTCGGCTGAGCCGGGATTCGAACTCACCACCGTTTGGTAATGAGAACGATGCTTTAACCATCCAGGCCACCGCGGCCTAAAGCCAATAAATCTTAAATGTACTTAAGGAAATCAATCACAGCTTAATATGATTCTATGACCCCCTGAATCCCATCAAGCATTTGTGGAAAACATTCGAAAAATTAGGAAACGCCATCATCTAGTCTACAATTTAAGTCTCTTTTACGTCACCATTAATGAACATTCATCAGTAGCTTGTTTAATCCATACCAAGAACGACGTCTAGGATTATTGCTGAAGATAAACCAACTCTTTTTATAACCTCTCTAATTTCATGGCATTTAATGTGAGCATGTGAAAGGTTAAAGATTCAGTCTCCCTGATGTGGGTGAATGTAGGAAATGACAAATACAGTTTTAATCTACTCAGTATCTTCTCTAGAGGAGTATGTTCAGTACTTCCATGTAATAAAATCAGAGCCTCAATCCTGATATATCAAGGTTATTCAGCAGTAGATGTAGATAATTTTATAAGAATTATATTTAGTTCCGATTGTTGACTATCACTATATAAACAATATTATTTTGAGTTCGTATAGATTTGACCACTTTTCCAAAAATTTCTTACGCAAAAAGATTTGCATTGATTTGTAGTTGGTTATATCTAGCCTTACTTTTGAAGAGTTTTTTACATAGTGTAAGCACTTCAAAAGTAAGGCTTGATGTTATAAGTATTTCATGAAAAAACGATATTATATAAAAGTACATAAGATATATTAGTTTGGGGAAAAAGTAATCCATTATTTTTTCGGTAGACGTCAGTAGTAATCGATATCTCGTGAGGTATCTATCAATCAATTTCAGATTTATGCTCGTTGGAAAGCTGACATTTGACACTAAAATACCCTCTTGGGGTTTTTTGTTTGATTAATTCAGTTACGAGTACAAGGTTTTAAAAATGGAAGACAACAAACAGAAAATTCGATGCATTTTCGTTTTTCTCTTGTAACGGCGAAAAAAATAGCCGGGTGGCTAAAATTGTGAAAGGTGTTTATCGTCCTATATAAGACTGTAACAACCAGTTACGTACAATTTTTGTTTCGTCGATTCCGTTCGGGTATTTTGGATGTTAGAGATGCACCTCGCATGTGGATACAGCATCGTCGAAAATGTCTGTAAAATATCGAAAATGGTCGAAGTTGACCGCAAGTCAGCAGTAGTAACGCGCAAGACCTAAAAATCTACATGAAAACTGTTTAAACCTTTTTACGAAGCAAATCCAAAAGAAGTTACATAAAGTTCACGTGAAAATAATGGATTTCTTTTTCCCCAACCTAATATTTATTTATTTATAGAATCCACACGTGAATGATTTTTATTTTAAATAAGGTGTTAAAAGTAATTGAAAAATTTTTCTAAGTATTTTGAATCCTTTGAAAAAATCCTTAAATATATGTCATGCTTTATTATTAATATTCCCTCACCACTTTCAAAGTTTTGAGTAGAGAGCGAGGAAATCTATTAACTTTGACACAACGTCCACTATCAAAGGCTACTTTTCGATTCATGTAACAATGCGATGATCGATCTCCGCAACCTTCCTCAAAATTCATCTGTTATACATTTTGGAGAAAAGTTTGGTGAGTGAAGTCCAGCCTACTGGAGAGATAAAATATCGTTGAAAAGTCGCCACACACAACCCCATCATCCATCAAGATATTTAACTCACGTCACCGCACTTTCAGTCGTCCGATGTTTTCTTTCCTGTGAAAAATAGGCCAAGAGTGTGTGAGCTATTCTTACTTTGCCATACCAAAAATCAATATGAATTTTTAGTTGCTCCTAAATCAATACTTTTAAAAGCAACGTGCAATGGCCGGTTACAAGTTGAAACTTCCTTCTCTGGACTTGGGCGTGTTTAGGGCAATCTGCAAAAACAAGTATTTCTAAAAGTAACTGTGTGACAACCAAATACATTATAAATAGTAAATGATGTTTATACAAAATACTTTCGAAACAACGTTATTTTTTAAAATGAATCCTTCCATTTAATATTGATATTTAGTATTTGCCTGTCGAATCTAGGTAAATATCTACCAAGAAGACGGATTGTTTCTCAGATATAGTAGCTGTTAAATACAATACTTTTTATTCTTAATTTTAATATCAAAATGTTTATTTCTCGGAAACTAACTATTGTTTTGTTACTAAAACTATTCAATGGAATTTATGAAAAATTGCAAACCAAATATTTTTTAAAGTTTTAAATAGTACGCTGATATCATTTCGACAAACTGCATTAGTTTTAAAAAAATGAAGTGTCATTCTATCATAATGAGATGTAATATACACACAGGTATCTTAGCTTAATAGCATCAGATAGCGACCATTTATATATTATTTTCTACCTGAAGAGCCACATCACACAAAATTACAATATAAATAGTAATTTACATATATCATCAAGTCACATTGTTTTGATGTATTGAGAGGTAGTGCGGATTCAAATATGATTCATTTCAAGATAAATCCTTTAAATCTAAATACTCCAAATTTACAATTATGGTATTTTTTAAATGTTAAATGTTTCAATGATTATTATGAGGAAAAAAAAGAACCCTTCAGTGTTATAAATTATCATATGCCTGATAGCTACTTTGGAATTATATTGTAAAACAATCAATATTAGACTGAATATTGGTCATGTTTCATTAAACATCACTTATTATTTTAAATATTAGACTATTTTTGAAAGCAAAGTATACTTTACGAAAACTATTATTCTTTCATAATTGCTGGTAGTTGGGCCACTTGCTTGGATCTAATATTAAAAATTAATGACATATTATTATGTTTTATGACTTACAGCGTAAAATCCTAGAATTCTGTACTGACTTGGCATGATTTCCAATTTTCGCGCCAAGCAATCAAATAAAAATAAATTACTTACTAAAGGCGTCAAGAGCTACTATAGCACAAAACAAATCTCACGTAGTACACAATCATATTGCATCATAAAACGCAAGTTACGTCATACAAACACAAGAAAACATTCCGACACAGTAAACCAGTTTGGCGGATTTATCGCCCCACTTCCACCTAGGAACAGACCACTTTCAGGAATTAATAGGGAAAAAAAATTAAGATATCAGCCTTATCAATCAACAATTTTATAAGTTTTAACAATAAAAGATAATGAAGTGTTCATACTGTGCATATATTAAAGATCCAAATGTTTATTAGATGTAGTATCAAAAACATAAAGAAAAATGAAGTAATGAATAAACTCATACGCGCCACATCAAATACATTGTTGAATTATAATTATGATTTTTTTTAGGCTAAAAAATTGTTAACGAAATATTTGCAAAAAAGGGAAAATTTTTTATAGAATGATTAGAAATGTATCTATTTTGAATCCACAGAAATCCGGAAAATTTGCATCACAGTGCTTTCATTTATTCGAATGAATATTTCAACTACCATTAAGCGTTTTAATTAAATCCTTTTACAATATCATTTTACATACTTTATAGTCTTAGTGCATTAAAAGTATATTCTGTGTGTAATACAATACAATCACACGTTGTTTTGTAAATATATATATATATATATATATGTGTGTGTGTATGTTATATATATATATATATATATATATATTTATTTTATTGTGTGCTAAATCCTTACTTTATAAAACTACTTATTAAAATCAATTTGAAATTTAACAAATTTAAAATTTCATAAAAGTAATAGTAGTTTAAATTTACAATAGTCAGTTGCATAATGTTAATTGAATTTAATGAAATTGTCTTAAAGCGAGATAACTGATAAAGTTTCTATAAAAATACGTTAACACTTCTTAATAGCTATTTGTAGTATTTTTTTTAAAAAATTATGAGTCACCTTACTTTTTATGATACTAACACAGAAGAATAATACGTTCAAGATATTTAAAATTTCATCAGTTCAAGATATTGCTGCATCTTTTTTATGATATTTGACTAAAACAAATTTTTGGTTTCATAAAACTTAAATTACTCGGGAAAATTGAAAATAATACATCAAGAAGGTGGCATAAGAATGAAATGAAATTTAATGCACATAATGATACAGATGTGAGATTCACTTGATCCCAAAATTAAGACAATTAAGCAAATACAATTTGTACAGTTAAACACATACAGTGCAATCTGAAAAGCGTTTCGGTCCACGTTCTGCTGCAATACATGCCGCCACGCGTTCCAGTAGGAAGCTGATTAGACGTCTGATGTTATCCTGAAACAGATGTGCCCCCAAATCTTGAACAGTCATCTTCAAATCATTCACAAAGTGACAAGGTGGCATCTGTAGTGTCACCTGGTCCCAAACAAGCTCAATCGGGGACATGTCCAAGGAGTGGGCTGGCCATGGAAGAGTTTGAACATGATCTATGAAGTCTTCAACTTTCGAGCTGTTTGTGGAAGAGTATTATTTTGCTGGAAAATCACCTCTGGAATACCATGTAGAAAAGGTCCTACGTGGGCAAAGAATGTGATTGACATTGTTATGGTTCCACTTACCACAACTAGAATGGACAGACTACCATAGGTTATAGCCTCTCAGACCATTACGTCTCCTGTGCAGGCAATGTGTCACATGACACTGAGGGTGGAAGTTTACCCTATAACAGGGCGCCTCCACACCCGTACGTGGTTATCATCTATCCCTAAAACACACTCTGAGATTCATTACGTTTTGCTAGTCTGTGGCATTCCTCGACGCGCGGTCATGGCACCACTGTAAACAGAGTCACTGATGTTGCGGTGTTAAAGGTAATACACGAAATGTAATCTTGGATCAGAGAGCCACTTCAAGGTGTCTGGAAATGATTTGTGGAACAACTGGTATTCCTACATCTGTGTTTATGTGAATGAGTCTTTACATGATCCACGAAAGCTTGCTACATGATTCTTCAATCATCTCACCTCGTCATCTTCCTGGTCGTCCCAGACCCACTATGCAACTCGTAAAACTATTCTTGTCCTTTCTCATTTGATATTATAAAATTATTTGTCAATTAAGGACTTTTATCATTAAGTTTTAAAATTACCTTATTGCTTATTATTATATATTCTTGTATTAAAAAACAGAAGCTTGACATTATTTTAATTAGTTACAGAATTAGGGAAGATTTTAAGGTTCACTTAAAGAAGAAAAATTTATTTATTTATTAAATTAATATTAATTAAAGTTATAAATTTCTATTTTTATAATGAAACTATTCTTTTTATAATGAATGTAAATTTTTCAGAAAATTTTTAAGATTTAATACTTTTCTTAGGAATTTGAACTTTCTATATATAATTATAATCATTTCAGTTATAATTATTAAGCTAATTGCAAAAGATAAAAAAAATAAATATTTATTTTTTTATCTTTTAATTCAATTATTTCAAGATAATTTTCGACAATTCTATCTGTTTTTAGTTTTTTCCTCATATGAAGTTTTTATTAATGTTGTTACGTAGATATACAAAAAAAGGCAGCACTGATTTAATACAACTGATTAACTAGTAATGAATGATCCAATCAAGAAATTTAGGCACGTTACAAGCATAGATAACTAACCAAACTACTTCGACGTCGTAATCATTGTTCTCTGCGACCGTAATCATCTCTCCCTCCAGTTCCATCTCGGATATTACTCCAGAAAGACCCTCATTGTATGGTCGTCAGCATAAACAATAAGCTAAATCAATAAAAAGATGGGAATGGTAATAACAATAAAACATTAACGACCGTTTCCATCATTGATTGTTATTGCTCTTATAAGCTAATTAACTACTGTATCGCTACCGTATAACTCTTTCCCAGTGATGGTAAGAATTCAAACTTTGTTAAATCGCTCAGAAGCTGGCACGTTACCTTTTCTTTCTTTTTTTCCCTATTTCTTTCCAGATAAATGTGTGGCAACGGTTCATTAACCATTTAGAAATGATGTGGGATCGTGACCATAATGTGAAATCAATTTTATCGACAAGAAAATGTGTTATGGACACAGAGTGTAGTCGAGACGGCTGTTTTTCCTACCGAAAGAAACAGTGTCTTTGTGCGGTTCTGGCACGAATTGGTTAAAATCTATTAATGGATTATTTACTAAACTCTTATTGACTTGAGCTGGGAAATTTCACGGATATTTTTAGTCGGTCGCTGCTTAAGGTATAACAAAACTACTCGTAATGATATTATGGAATTAAATATACTTGATCAATTGATAACAAAAATTTAATTTAACGAGGAGTTAATTGGTTAAGTCTGAGGAAAATCTATTAAATTAATTATTGTAATGAAAGTTTCACTAATTGTTGCAGAGATTTATTTTTAACGTGTAAAACGCTTGTTCAACTTAATTTAAATTTACTTGTTGTATATTTTCAGACTAGATAAATTTTGCAGCTTTCTGTTGAGTATATTTTCTTAAAAAAAGAGTTATCAATTATCATACATTTATCAATTATCATACAAACATATATTTGATGTAATTCGTACAATGAAAAAAGTATATAAATGATTGAATAAATCAATCATGGTATCCATAATAATCAACTGTAAATTTTTAGATTACATAAGTTTATTTTGCAAATATTTGTATTAATTATTTACACTGTTGGACTAGTTTTTTGGCAGGAATTTTATTAAATATTTATTTATTTAACTCCATTTAAACTCTTCTAGAATTTTTACCACGAATTAAACTTTTTGCGCTGTTTTAAAAAATTATGTTACCTTCTCTGGTAGATATTCTTTTACACTTGTAGGTAAAGAGTTTGATACTTGATCCAGATACCAAAATGTTGACCAGCTTTATATGATTGACCAGTTGCAATATAATATTTCACCACAAGTATTTTATGTTGGCTCAAAATGAAGTGCAAAAAATTTAACTCACAGTTCTATTCTTTGTTTAGTAGTGTTAAAGATTATAACGAAGAAAAGTTTATTATGGTCATCTTAAAAATCTATTTTATGCCACTAAGAACAATTTTTAAGGTAATTCATATAAATACATAAATCTAGTGCAAAGTAACATATATGCATTTAAAGTTCCCACATTAAAATTCTATCACTGTATTATTAATTAAGAGCATTGTTTCCAATTTTAATAATAGGTTAATTTTATTTTCAGATTAAAAGAACTAAATTTCTGGTCATTAAATTTTACAATTTTAAATCGTTTCTATTAACAGCATGTCCAAAATCTATTGACCAAACCAAACTTGTTTGAAGATAATAAAGCCAAACCGTAAAAGTTTGGCCCTACAAAATATATATTCCGTTAAATGTTGAATAAAAGTTATTCCCCATTATTTGCATAATTACTTTGCCAGGACTTTGTTGCTACTTTTATAGGGAATCTCTAGAAAAAGGGAAAAAAGGAGGATATTTTAGAGGTAGGGAATTTTCGAGGGGAAAACTATTTCCTGAGAACAAAGAAAGCAAAATACCTTAAGCTTGATATATTATTGATGAGGTGAAGCATAAAAACCAAAGTACACGGACATAAAAATCCTTTATTTTTGTTTCCCTGCATCATAAACTTTGGAAGAGATTTTTCCTCGCTGAAAGGATTATTTACGATCACATTCGCATAATTAGGTATTCCTGCATTTCGATCCAAATAACACACTGTAAGAGAAAATACAAAAGTTAGGAATATTCTATACGCATTTGCACATAAAGGATATCAGGATCTTCAACGTGAAATTGTAGTTTCACTTTTCATGTTTGTTTTTGTTGACTGTAAAAAAATAAAATTAAGTGATATTATGCGCATTTATAAGGTTCTGATAAGAGTTTATATGTTTTGAATGCAGTGTCATTAAAATTAGATTTATAAAGAGGTGAAAGTTACATTTTGACTTATTTGAATTTTAATTTCCTGATGCAGAATTAGTTGTTAAAGATAAGGTCTGAATACCGAGTTGAAATTCACGGAAATAAGGATTTCGAATTATATAATTATTTGCCAATACGAAATGTAATTCTTTTGTAGTCAAACTTTGAAAAAACGTTTTCAGAAATCTTTAAATTATTCCAACATTTTAAAATTTAATTATATTTTACTAAATGTAAGCAAAAAAAAAAAAATATCCGCTTTTTCAAAATCAAGGTATAACTATACTTTAGGCTGCTCTTTGGCAAACTTGGTGAACTTTTCTTGGCGCAATTCCTGTTTGCGCCGATTACTGTGACTAACAGGTATGGTTGAACATTAAAAAATAACGCAACGTCCGTTGGATTTTCAAAATTCTAAAAATGATAAACTAATCAGAGCCTCGATTGGATCTAAACCAATGAGAACAGCATTCGGTTTGGCTCAGATTGGCGGTCAATCGCGATCACAACTTGGCGAGAATCAAAGAGGCGCCCTAAAGTATAGTCTAACCAAAATCAAAAGCGAAATAAAATGAATGTATCTATAAGCTGCAACAGCTATTCCTCAATAAAAAATGGCAAGTTTGCTTATGATTTTTATTGATATAATCTCTGAAACGTTCCGATAAAAATTTCTAAAATTAATTAATATTATAATTAATTAATATTAAAAATTAATTAATATTAATTTGATAATTGATATCTAAAATTTCTGAAACGTTCCGATAAAGGAATTATATTTGAAAATTTCAAACCAATTTTTTTTCTTCTTCTGTCTGAAACAATTCATAAATGATAACAATCATGTATGATCAATATAGATTTAACTCTTTAAAATTTATATCCTCAAAAAGATGTAAAAAACTTCTTTTTGTTAAATATTTTATAAAATATCATCATACAATCATTATACTTCTTTTATGTTGCTTATTAATTTGGGCATAACAATTGACCTATTAGTAGTTATTACAAACCGGACAACTAAAATTACTTATCAATTGTAGTTACAAATATAACTAGTTCATTGTTAAAGAATGTAATTCCCGGAATTTTCGTATAAGTATTTTACTGCATTCAATTACAAATTATTATAATTATTGAGGTAACTAATTGGTCCAGAAAACTAGCATTCGCTGGCCTTGGCTTCAAAGAAACGTTTGTACCAAGTTTTCGGGGAAAACTTACAGTTTGGAAAAACAACGATGTTTATTTTTTAGTCATATTTATTATGTTAAAGGAGTTAAACCCGATAAATATTAGGTATAAATGCTAAAGAATTTCATATCATTAAACAAATTACCTTAAGGGATTTGTAGATGCGAACTTTTTCAACAAAAAGAGTTATATATATATATATATATATATATATATATATATATATATATATATATATATATATATATATATATATATATATATATAACTAATACTTTACCTGTGCAAAAGTTCACATGGAAAATGATTAAAATATATTTCAATATGAATCAATGATGTATATAGCTGTTTTTACCAACTTATTTTTAATTAATCATTGACCTTTTTTATTTGTAAAATATTGATTTATTCTTATTTGGTATTCTTATATTCCATTTTCATCAAAAACTTTAACTGTATTATTTATAAATTAATCCTTGTTTCGTATATTAATATTTATACCTCACAAGCTGCAAACCAAAGAATTATAATTTAATAAATAAAAATAGTAAATTCGTAAATTTACTATTTTTATTTATTAAATTATTTTTATCTACTCTTTTCATTACTTAAGTAATTTTCTGATTAAGAATTGAATTTTTACTTTACAAAGCTAAGATGTAACTAGAAAAGCTCCAAGTTACATCTTAGCTTTTTAAGTCTTTGAATTGTAAAATTAATTTTTAAATATGCACAGTAAATCCTTTATTTTCAATAAATATATAAAAAGTCTCAAAGAACCTATTTCACAAAAAGTTTTTTATGTGAATGCTAAAATATTCCTTTTTTTACTAATATTTTCAATTGCTCGATCGTTTAATTTTTCTGTGCTGCGCAAGCTCTTTAGAAATTAAAGAATATAAAAAAATACCTTAATAAAAATATAATTTATCTGAGTTATTTAGATAATTATTATTATTATTAGAAACATTCTATATGTTTATGTTTCAGTTCATCAGATATTCGAGAAATTCCATTGTGTTAGCAAGTTTCAAAATTGTTAAGAGGATTAAAAAAAGAAAAAGCATGTATATGTATGAGTACTCATTAAACATTCGAAATAATGATAATCCCTTCGAAGAATCTTCAGAAAATTTTGTATTCTCTATTTTTACAAATACAAAGTTATGTAATAATTAAAATCATTGTAATTATTGAAATATTAAATTAAAAAATTATTCTGTTATCCGAATGAGATAAGTATAACTATTTAACATGTTTTTTTTAACTACTTGAATGGAAAATTATTATATTTGAACATTGCAGTTAAATATTTATAAGGATTTAACATTTCAAAATTTTTTTATATTTTGCAATTAAAATTTAACAAAATATGATTACTTAACTATGCAAATTCATTTTAAAATCCAAAAATCTCGGTGGAATAAACACTAAGTTAAACTGAATATAAGTTAGTTTTATGAAGATTGATATTGGAAACTAGAGAATAGATAGATTAAATTTCTGTTTACAATAATTACTCAAGAGAAAAATTTAGAATTTATTTATAATTCTTATTTCATATTATTAATATAATTTTCTTTCATATGAAAAATTTCTTGATTTTTAGTACTTTTAACTTATAGTGATGATGTGCCTTAAGTATTTTTTTTATAAAAAAATATATCATTAAGCTGTATTACAATTGTAAATGGGAATATTTTAAAACATTTTATGCAATACCAGCATTATTTATATTTCACACAAGAGACGTTTTCAATTTGCATTTTTCGAAAAATTTACAAAATATAATCTAATATTTCAGTTTATTATTTCAAAGGTAATCACTTGGGATATGTGTATTAAAGCAGGTATTTAGTTAAACTATACCTTGAAGAGGAAAAATTGTATAAAAAAAAGAAATATTCAAAATTTTAAAAAATGTAAAGTACAAAAGAAAGCGAAAAATTTCTTTTCGCTGATAATAAATAATTAAAATAATATATATTTTTTTAAATTATAAAAAATCATCAAAATTACTTATTACTCCTAAATACTTTAATTGTGGACTCAAAATATAAAAATTGGATTACATCAAAGTTAAAAATTATAAATTATTAAATCATCATCAAGAAAAAATGAGAAATATTTTTGTTGAAATCAAAAGATGGATATATAATGAGTATTTAATTTTCATCTTCATAATTTAAATCAGAAATATTTGCCAAAACAAAAGTACAGGTCTTTTATTTTCTTAATGACTATGATAGTTAGTTAATATAATGAGATTATGAGTCATAAGGGGATATGTAATATAAAATTAATAGTGCTTATGGTTTGGTTATTATAAAATTATATAATGTTTTTCATGAAATTGCTTATTATTATTTGTATATTGCTTATTTTCGAATGGGATATTTTTTTAAATTTCCGGAACCCCAAATACAGACATCTTAAAATATATTTATTTATTTATTTTATTTAACATTTATTTATTTTTAACATTTATTTAACATTTAACATTATAACATTTATTTATTTTTTTTAATCTTTACATAAGAACTAATCGTTTTCCAATTAATGGACAGCTGTTTTCTAAGGGGAGGATTTGTGATTCGAATCCAACTACCATTAAACAACTAGTGATAGGTATTGTATTTTTTTGCTTTCTGTATGCATATCTGGACGGGCTGATATTTGACTGCTTTTGAATTTTCTGGAAAATACTTTTATCAATAAAAAATTACCTTGGAAAGCAGTATAAAAGCGTTGTTCAAAGCAGTAACATTAATTTACAATAGCTTAAATATTTTAGACTTTACTTGGTTTCAACTGTTGTCAAAATTTTACTATAAAAATAATAAATAATAAAAAGACTTTTAATTAATTTCTTTCAGTACTAAAATTTAACAATAAAAGTATAAATATTATCATAAATGCAACAATAAGTAAATATAAAAAAAAAATTGGTCTTAAATTCTGGAACAATCTGCGCCATTAAAAGTTAGTTTTTACTTTCCTAAAATGAAGTTACTGGTTGTTATAAGACTTTAATACTTTTTTTTTGGAAGCACTATAGAGACCAGTACTTGCTGCTAATAATATTATATAATTACCAAAAAATTAAATTCTGTAAATTCCAACAGTAAATTAAAAACAAAGAATTACAGGATTTATTATAAATAAAGTGTAGCAAAGATTTCAACGAACAAATTTGTTGCATTTACGGTGAAATCATTATTTAGTTCCAAAGCAATAAGAACAAATTATATGCGTATATACAATATTAGAAAATAAGATACTAAAGCATAAGAATCTAAGTGTAAAAGAATTATAACTTAATAAGTAGCATTAAGATTCTGTATAAATCTTGACCCATTTTTAACATTTTGAGTATTCAGGATTTGGATATCAGAAAAAAAGCACCACTAATTTCAATTTACAATGACCTTCGCTGAAGAACTAAATTCCGCCATTTACCCGGCAGGGATTTCGGTGATATTGTTGAAATTTTCTTCTGTACAGCGCGCATACAAACCCTGAAAGCACTCCACGTGAAATGGAATGAGCAATCTGCATTTTTAAGCAAGTGCTTAATGCACAAAACCGCAAGGTCCTATTCATAGTTTCCAGTGAGCTTGGCATCAATAAAGGAGGGAAGTTGTTCACCGTTTCCCATCACGTTTCAGACTTCTAATATGCGTGGGTATTAGAGCACATCCCCCCTTGGAAATAGCATGGATCCAACATACAAAAATCGAGCCTTACTTCCCTTCTACCGGAAGTACTCTGCATTCAGACAAGTAGCAAAAGGATTTAATTTGCAAATTTGTTTGTCCTTATTTGGAGTTTTATTGTTATGACAAAGTTTCTGTGGTATTAGCTTTTCCCGTAATTTAGGTCATTGACGTGGTGCGCTGTAGTTTAGGCGTTGATGAGCAAGATTCAAATTAAAGCTAGATTTCTAAATTTCTAGTTATTGTTTGTTTACTAAAAAAAGAGCTAAAATAAAAAATAGTGGGAGAAAATTATAAAATCAAAGACACAGTTTTAAGTGTATATATATATATATATATATATATATATATATATATATATAT
>JAPDSC010006584.1:31745-42464 GCA_026290005.1 Latrodectus geometricus
ATATATATATATATATATATATATATGGTTGGGGAAAAAGTTATCCACTATTTTTTCGGTAGACGTCTGTAGTGATCGCTATCTCGTGAGGTATCTATCAAACAATTTCAAATTTATGCTCGTTGGAAAGGTGAAATTTGACACTAAAATACTCTCTTGCGGTTTTTTGTTTGATTAATTCAGTTATGAGTACAAGGTTTTAAAAATAGAGGACAACAAACAGAAAATTCGATGCATTTTAGTTTTTCTTTTATAATGGCGAAATTGCTAACCAGGTGGCTAAAATTGTGAAAGGTGCTTATCGTCCTATATATGACTGTAACAACCAGTTAGGCACAATTTTGGTTTCGTCGATTCCGTTTGGGTATTTGGATGCTAAAAATGCACCTCGCATGGATACAACATCTTCGAGAATGTCTATAAAATATCAAAAATGATCAAACTTGACAGCATGTCAGCAGTCGTAGCTTCGCACAAGACCTAAAAATCTACATGAAAACTGTCTTAAACCTTTTTACAAAGCGAATCTGAAAGAAGTTACAAAAAGTTCACGTAAAAATTATGGATTTCTTTTTCCCCAAACTAATATATATATAACACAAATTCGCAAGCTTAGCACATGCTTAATACTCTCATTTGGATTCTTGTCTTCGAAATAACAACCGAGTCCGAAGATATTGAACTGAGCACAATAAATACTAAACATAACATTCAATTTTTGTTGATGTTTGTAGTTGAATTAGTGTAATAAAATATATTTAATTGCATTAGAAATTAGCAATTGCCTCTCTAATTTGTGATGTTCCAAAGCATTGCATACTTGAAACTCAAGTAAAGCAACCCAACCAATGGCAAAACAATAAAGATTGGTATCGATCCAGATGTATTTCACGCACCCACACGTTTATATTATATGGAAATATCATTGTAACCCAGTATTCTTTCAAAATGCAATATACATGAGATATTTAAAAGCCACTATCTATCTTTTCCTTTATCTATGGTTTAAAATTACACTGCAACTTGTTGTATTAAACAATTTCAAGTTGGCTCTAAAATATGCTAAAAATGATATCTAAAATCTAATAGCTTAGCTGGACTGATAATAACACTTTTAACACAAAAGTGATAAAATCGAACTTATGATTATATTAATACAATTAGTTTATGGCAAAGTTATGAGAACAAAGCCAAATCGGTAAATAGTTCCAGTCACCCCCAGAAACGCTAAAAATGCCATGAAAGGACCACTTCACTTTTCCAAATAGCTACTTGTCAAAGGAATTCGATTCTTATCTATATCTCTCATTCCAGCTTGATCACGAGGCCATCCCCAGCAGCCAATTAAAAGTATGCAATCAATGTTTAAAAGCGACCAATTAAAGCATCTGATGCGATTTTGATGAGCCTTCCGCTCTGCTCTTAAAAGTGCCACATTTCGTTGAGCATCCTAATTGCGAATTCTTCACGATATTCCGCGTCTCAAGTCAAACACATTCAAGGGCCTTTACGGCGGATTTTATGAGGAAATTAGTGATAGAGACGTCTTATAATGACCTCTCCTGGTTAGGCACAGCGGGGGGCGACGCGTCCCCAAAGTGTCCCTTCCTCTGGCAGTATCGATTAATCGGAAAGAATCCGGAGAATCGTATAACGCATATTAATGGGGAATTACGGAAATTAGCCCTATTACGAATGGGAAGTTTTATGGATGCAAATTTTTTATGGCATTGTGTGGTTTATTGACGCGTCTCTTAAAGTTTATGGCTCGGTCAGATTCAGAATTCGTGAAAGGGTTTTAGTGCGACGCTAATGCACCTGAACGTTATACACTATTTTGGGATGACTACACGAGCCGAATACAGAGATTTATTTTACATCTTTTTAAAGGGAGGAAGAATACATAAATTTCTAGACTTCCTAATCCGTCTATATTGTTTTAGTATAGTAACATAGCTTAAAAGATATAAAAGTCTGCGTAAGTTACGTTAGTCACGAATCAAACCAACGTGTTTAAATGAACTTTTTTTAAATTCATCGTAACACTTGAATACAGTTAAATTGCCCAAAATGTTAAATCATATCTTAGTAAAGAAATTGATATATGTGAGTTGAAACTTACCCTTCATCCATTCTGTTTCATGTCTGAAAATCAAGGTTGAAAATTGATTAATTCTCATATACTCTGTCTCCATGGAAGTCTGATTGAATCAACTTTGTTTGGCAGTCTAATCAGCTCCATAATAATAAAAACAAGTACTCACTAAACTTTGTAATAAAATAAATTGTATTATTCATTAATTTTGCTAAAATTTATGAATTTGTCCTGACAGAATTCTTTGCGCGTTCCATTGAGTTGGTAAAGCAAGGATGTTGATTGGTATTACCCCTTTTACATTCCTAAAATAGTTTCTTTTTAAATATTCATATCTAAATTATACTTTGTGGCATGCCAACCCATCGGGGAACCAAGGCCTATGGTGCTCCATACCTATTTTCTTGACCAATGGCTCTGAGGTGTGAAGCATATATCCTGGTTAGGTGATCAGCCTAACGCGAAAATTTTAATATCTACTCTTTTTAAAATTAATTAATAATACGTTCAATAATGCAGCTTTAGGATGATGTAAATTTAAAGTTAGAACTATAAGGTCAGAAAGGTAAATATTCCCTTAAACTCTCGTTAATTATGTAAATTATTATTATCTCGCTAATTATGTAAATTAATGTTAATTATGCATTCTCAGAAAACTTATATTTTAATATGATAAAAAAAAAATTATCCTTATATTGAATCAGAGTACCACTTAGATTTTCTTCATCCATAATAAAAGTAAGGTTGATTCTTTTGAGCCACAATAAAATGTATTTTATAATTATTAAGACATTTCAATGTTTATTTTTCAAATTGATTACAATAGTCATCTATAATAATTTTTTAAATATTTTTATTAAAAATAATTCTACGACTTTATCACGAAAAATGGCACTCGATATATAAGAAAGTAGCAGGTTCAGTTCTGGGCATAAACAAAGACCAACATATTGATCGACCAAGGCTGCTTAATTAATAAAAGCAAATGCCTCTTACTTCTTTTAATGAAAAGGCATACTATAAAAATATGCAATATAAATTATGAAAGAATTAAGGAGTTAGTACATATTATAAATTATGACGTAAAGTATTTTTTCTTTGAGTTGGTTGTTTTAATTTTATTTAAAAATTTTACAAAAATAAACGAATCTATCATGCTTTATTATTAATCAATAAATTAATTTAACACAAAATAAAAATATTGCTGAAATAGAAAGTATCCAACATATATTAAGTTTTATAAAGTTTAAAAATAATAATATTTACTTGCTCAAAAAAGTTGTTATTTTTTATTTGGTTGTCATGGTGACAAATTCTACCATTATCATAATCACCACCAAGTAATTAATTGTCAATTAAAAACAAACTTTTAATATTTTCGTGTAAAATTCAGAAAGCTGTTAAGGAATAATTCTTATTAGCCTTGAAGTTGATAGATTGTAAACATTTCATTTGATAATTTTCTGATAAAATGTGCATTTTGATAATTTGAAACTAATTTATGGGGCTTGTAGGAAAATAATATCAGAATCAATTAGCTTAAGTATGTAAAAATTCATATATTTTCTCAAAAGTATACACACATCCAAACGCATGCACATTCACGTACGTAATTAATATCTAATTATCCAAAAATAATTAAATTATTCAAAAATAATATATAATATTATTATAAAATAATTAGACTTTTACTTAAGAATAACTGAATGTCTAAGAAAGAAGTTAAAACTTTGGGAATAGAAAAATAAGAATATGCATTAATGGCTAACACGCATTAGATTTTTAGCATCCTTTTCTTCGTATGTCTCTATTTCTTATACCCTGAGAAAATAAATTTTTGGATAATAGATTTATCACGTCTGCTATACGAAGAATCATGGAAAGTTATTAAATATTCACCTACAATTATTTTTATGGTGAAAAACCTCGAGTATGTTTTTATTAGGCAATTATATTTGTTCAGATTTGAAATTATTCAATAATTAATGTTTTATAGAAAAATGTGCAAACCTTCCATTTAACTGCAGTATATTTGATGTGCTTCAAAAAGTAAAACAGCAGTAGTGGCTTAACAACAGGTTATCGTCAAATGTTTTAAGTGAACTGCAGTTAAAACATAAGGTGTGCATTCCCCTATAGTACAAATATCCCCACTCGCATAAGGATTCAAACCTACGAACTTTAGAATGAAGGCCAACAATTTAACCCTTCAGCTGTTTACTCAGTCTCATTACTGCATACCATTTAAGTGATCGAAGACAGGATAATTTTCTAAAATTCCACACCATACTGTTGGTGCGAAAACACATAAAAAATATAAAAAAATCAACTTTTTTCACGCAAACATATTGGTGAAGTCGGTGTAAAATTAATTATCTTTAGAACACAAGATCTACATGACTTTACAACAAAGTCACCTTATCACCAAAATGTATTTTAAATTTCACAGGTATATGAAGACATAATTTCCCACTTTGATTTAATTGGATTCATAATGTATACTTTTACAACAGAGTTAATATTTAATTTAAAATTCTTTCATAAAAAGTCTCAAGTCAAAATATTGAAAATCACGTAAAATAAATGATAATAATAAAATTAAAAAAAACGAAACGAACTCTTTCTATCAATGAAAATAAAAATAATAACTTAACATTTTCCAGTCAAAGAATTCTAGCGATAAAAAAAATCATAATTTACGAGAAAGCCCAAAAAGAAATATTTTCAGCTCCACAAGTCGTCTGATATAAGAGGTAGAAATACTCTCAGGGTATGTTATTAACAGAAAGCAGATGACCCTGGTCAGCGTATAACGTGTCAAAACTTTTTCACAATGGGCCTGGATAATGTCTGAACTTTTGTAATAGGCGGAAGTGTTTGTTGTAATTCCTCAGCTATTAGCGGGGCTTTGAAAGATGGCAAGTGTTATAATTTGTATATCCTTGCGGTTTTATTTATTGCTGGAAGTGAGGAGGAATTGTTAGGGTTTCTTCCGGAAAACTTCGGATGCCAGTAAGTATTTCTACTTCCGGGTTATTTTATTGGTGTCTTCCGATTTCAATAAGGTCTATTACTCAGTGTTTTTCAATTACTCAGTGATTGACAGTTAGTGGTAATTTGAAGTGCTGCTCGAGTGTGGAAATTTTTACAAACCTATTACTTAATTTAAATTATATAAAACAATTCAGTAATTAGATTATAAAAACATTTTGTAGTAAATTACTAAAATTGCTTAAATCAACATTTTTGAAGATGGAGTTAATATAATTCTGTTATTTCATAATATTATCATGAGTGTAAGAGTCTCATTTGGCATAGGCATCTCTCTTTAATCGAAAAAATTGCGCTTTTAATCTTAATTCGGTCATGGAAATTGTGGATAAGTTACATGTATATTAAAAGTCATGGCAATTTATCATGTAAGTCATGGCAAGCCATGCAATCAGTCATGTATAAGAAAAGTCATGTCAATTATATTAAAAGTCACGTTATTGAATCTTCTACATTTAGAATCTCAGACCTAGCAGAAGATCTCCTGACATGGTCTGTCTTTCCCTGAGTTACTAATTTACTTAAAGGACATAACGACCAAGAACTTTTTATGGGATTCAATCATCACTATGGAATAAGACGGATGTTGGCTGGATCGTATACAGAAATCACCACCTTCTGTTAATGAGAATAACAGATTTCCTAACCAACCCACCGCGGCAAAAATATAGAATACATGCATGAAGAATAGAGAGCCAACTCTGATATTAATCAGGTTATTTGATTATATTTTAAACTTACAATGCTTATCAACAGGTGTGTATTTGAATTTGTGTGAATCATTGATAAACCATCTGGTATGAACAAAATATTAAGTCCTTCTTCCAATTTTTTACACTATTCATTATAGAATCCCTAATTAGAATTCTTTAAGATTCCTTGAAACTTATTTTTAGAACATCTTTTCCTTTATCAACCAAGAATGAGTTATCAACATGTATATGAGGAATATAAATGAAATTCAATTAGAACCAAAAACTAATTATTATCTATACAGTAAATCGCCACTCAAGGAGAATTTCGTGTTTCATTAATCTCCTATATAAAGATAAGTTTACGGAAGTAAATCTAAAATATAATTAATTTTTTTATGTAATTGTAGAGATATATGGCAGATTATTGACAACAGTATATGTTGTACTTCTAAAAATATAAAAGGTGATCATTTAAATGAGATTAGAAGACGAATGGAAGCAACCATTAGAAATAAATTTTGAACACAAACCAAGAAATGGGGAAATATAGCGATGATTGCTATAATATATCACTAATTAGTATTCTACAAATATATGAGAATAGCAAACACAATAAGGTTGAAAAATAAAACATTTAAAATAATTATTTTTTATTTAAAAATCAGATTATTTATAAGCATTTCAATATTGTCTCACATTTCTTAACTCTTAGAGCTTTTATATTTCATTGCAAGAATAAATAATATAAATGATAATGAATAAATGATAAATGATAATGAATAAATAATAATTGGATTAAAAAATTGTAATGATTCTATGAATAAATTGTTAGCCATCTCACTATAATGAATTTTCTTGAGATTATTGTATTAAAAATCCCAAGAAAATTCATTATAGTGGGATGGTTAATTTTTTAGAATATTGCTTTTAATTTGTGTTAGCTATTTCCACCTTATTTGTTTTGAGTTGTAATTCTTATATAGAGATACAATTATATAGAAATAGAATAATATTTTATCTTTTGGAATAATTTATAAGTATGGAGTGGATATTAAACTTTACAGAATTATAAATGTAGCATCAAACTTTCGTTACAACTGCGAAAGTAATTCCGGAAATTAGTTACAAAAGACATGATTTAAAATGTAATAAAATTTATACAATTTTCCTGTATTCATGATGGAAATTCTAATGTATTTATACATTTTCTTCCTGAATTTTCTGGTTTGTGATTTTTACGATATTTCAGGCTGGCTGGTGATGATTTCAATCAAAGCCGATCATCATTTTCCACAAAATCTACAAGCAATTTAGCAGGCGAAAACAATAAAAAAACACTTCTATCGGAATCCAAAATAACTTTTTTACGGCGTTAATTAACTCTGAAATCTACAACATGTTCCGCCTTTGAAAGAATGGAAAAGTAACGATCTATTCCTAATTCCAAATCTTCTCTCTGCTCATAAAAATGCATTATCCGCTCCAGAGCGTTTCGGAAGAAATCACTTGAACGAACCCGAAAGTGATTTTTGTGGAAATTCTTTAACCTAAGACAAAGTTTGGTTAAGCCTAACTTATTAAACTCTGCGGAGACCAACCAAAGAAGCTGGTAATCGAATGGGCATTCACTTTCGAAGCTCTAAAAATAAATCGAAATCCGTCATTAAAGGGCTAATGAATCAACAAGTTGAAGTCGGTTGATTCGCAGAGCATGATTATTCACTTTCACGAAAAAAAAAAGAAATACTGTAAACAAAATGGTTGGCGCAATTAAAGAAAGGGAGAAAAATCGGCAGCAAGTTTGTTGCCGGAGATCCGGTCGAATTCGCAAAGGAATGATGATTAAGTAATAAAAAAGAGATTTTCGAATTACCAGGAACTGAAAAGCTTATATTCTTTGGAACAAAAAGATAATGGAGGAGAAAATAAAATAATTTTAGTGGAAGAAATATTGATTTTACTCTTAAAAAAAAAAATAGTTGCCGCTTTACTAGACGAAGGGAAACAAACCTTGAATGGTCTGTCCATTAAAACAAAACAATATCTGATTGCTTTTTAAGATTAAAAGAACTACTCTAAACTATGATGTTTCTATTTTTGTAAAAATAAATGGTTTACTATTCATTTGAGCGTGTTATTAAACCAACTGTATTAAAATAAAATTTAATTCATCATGTACTGCCCATGCATATCCAAGTTGGATTTATCAGGAATTTAAAATTAAAATGCTTGCATGTAGATCAAAAAGGAAAAGAGTTCTATAGCAACAAAAAATATGGGGTTTTACAATTGTTGTTCATATGAGCTAAATAAATAAAAAAAATTTAAACTCATAAGTACATCAAATGTTTGCATTTTTGTTAGTTTTATAAAATTTATTATTTAATTTCATTGAATTTAATAGTAAAAAGGCTCAGTTGCTACAAACAGTTTTATTTATTTAATTCTTTATAATTAATAAAGACCACTGGACTTCTTTTCAAAGAAACTAAGAAAGAAAAAACAATTTGCTTATATCAACTGGCAAAATTATAAAGATTAAAATTATTAAATTTTAATCGAAAAATGTCATAAAGTGTATTTCTATCGTCAAATTCTAATTAATTCATTTAGTTCACAAAAATACTTACTTGATCTTTCTAATTTCGACTTCATAATTTAATTTTAGGAAAATATTATTTTAAAATATTAAAGTAATATTTTAAACGTTAAATATTCCCATTGTTTAATATTTTCCATGTTTTAATTTTTTTTAAATTAGATTTATTTAAAATACTCTTTTTTTAAATCAAAGCACAATGTTTAAGGTTTTAAAATTTACTTCCTTTACATACTACATTTTAAAGCCTTAAACATTTATAGAGTGACAAAATTAGAAGGATTTCAGATATTAAATACAAGATAAAAGATAGTTTAATAAAAATTGTCACTTTTGAATAGATTCCTAAAGTATAGTCTATAATCTTCAAGTTACACATTTGCAGATTAATTATACATTATAATTTGATTTACGAAAGATTATGAAATAAATTATAAAAACAAATTCAAGCTATAATGTATTCGAGACATCAAAAAAAAAAAAATAATAATAATAATAAAATCATCGAAAAATGCGATGTACTCCAATTAATCACGATTTATTTTTCTTAAATGCCTTTAGCTACATTATCTAATGATTTATTGCTTGGAATTCGAAATTGAAGCATAAATTAAAAATGACAAATGAAGGACATTTTACAAGAACCACATATATCACTTCATTGTGATACTTTAGTTATTATTATCTTTTGAAACCCTGTCGAAAATTATCTTCAAATAACACCATTAGTATTATCATTATATCATTTTGGTCGTGGAGGATAAAATATCTATTAAAATATATAAATTTTTATGGTTTTTAACGCATTACTATAAAAAAGAGTAAAGATTAAAAGTAAGTAATTTTTCTTTCTTTATGTTCCAAAAGTCCACAAATATATTTTCTTATCAATCTGGTTAAATAATTTTCAAAGAATGAAGCATGATAAAGCAACAGCAATTTTGACATACGTTTTAAAAAACGTTGAAAGCCTATAAACTCCGTCGTGTATAATTGAAGTGATTTAAATAATATTAAAATAGAAGGAGTAGAATTAGAAATCAAGAATTCTCTAGGACTATAAAAAAAATTTTTTTTGAAAAGAATTTTTTATTTTTGCTATGAAAGTTAAAAAGTTTTTAATCTTTTTTCAATAAAACATTAGACAAACACTTTAATTTGTATAATCATTGACAGTTAAATCACAAATTATTGGTTATATATATATATATATATATAAATATGTAATGTATGTATAAGCATATAATATTTCACATTTTTTTTACTGTTTTATTCTTTTGAAAATTAGAGAAATATTCTTGATTAACAAAATAATTAAATAAATTAGACTCTTCATAAATTTAAAATTTACTATGCATATTAAATTTAAAATTAAAAATAAAATCTCGTTTGTTTTAATATATTTCGAAAACTTTGCTTTTGTATTTAATTTACGGATATATCATATCATATGTGAACAATAGTGAAATAAATTTTCAAAATTTAAATATTTTTATATGAGTAAACAAAAAAAAAATTTGCAGTCAATTTATTACGTCACTCTTGACTTTAATGCAAGCTAATAAATCTTGACATTTAATAATCTAAAGCACCGTTAGCAATATTCTAAAAGAAAAGAGTTATATTTCTTTTCGCGTTATACAAATAAGAAAAATAGGGCTATTTCTCCAGCGGTTAAATATTTGGTCTCCTCTAAACAATAAAAGAAATATGAAAAAAGTTTCAATAAAACAAACAAGATATATTTCGCCTATAAAAACGCAGAGTCAGGGAAACCGTTTGTTTTAATATTCGCGTTTGAAAAAAACATAAGTTGAATGCCTATAATTCAAACGTGGTGATTTCAATGGAAGAAATTGTTACTATATAACTGCTCTGAATTGGTATTTCTATTGATAAACTTTGTTTCTTTTATTTCCTATATATATATACATATTCCATATAAGGTATTTCAATGTGTTTTGATATAATATTTTAATTTTTGTGTCTTTTGCTTTGATAATAATTTATTATATTCTAATGTTATTTATCAAAAAGAAAAATACTTTTCAATTAGCATGGCCCCAGACAAAAGTCTACTAATTTTTAGTATTTATTATAATAGTGAAATTTAATATGATTATTTTATCTATGAATTCAATGAAATATTTCAAACAAAATTATCTTCGTTGTTTAATCGATTAAAAATTATTACGAGACTAAAAAAAAAAAATAATATTTTTCTATGTGACAAAAGTATTTGAGATAATCAACCTGTTAAATTACTTTTTTAAAAAAGT